>VWYK01078210.1:8557-26674 GCA_013399775.1 Semnornis frantzii | reverse complement strand
CCTCCCCTCCTAGCTTTAGGATAAGTGCAGTAAATACTGTGAGAAGCTCAAGTGTCATGGGTAAGCAGAGAGGAAGGGACACATTGATAACCCTGGAGGAAGAAAATCCATGAGGGAAGAGAGTGGTTATTAGCAAAGTAAGGCTAGAAATAAGAGCATGCCCACCAGGGGCCTGATAATTGAGATTTAGAAGGCAGTAGGCAAAGGCATGGAATTCAGAGCATGTTTCTCTATTTACCATGTCAGCAGCTGTCTGTGAGCAAGTCTCTCAAGACTGGTTGCCTTGATTTGCTCAGCCAAGGATTTATGCACTGCACTGCTGACCATCAATGCACAGACCAGAGGGTCACTGAACAGAGGGATCTTTATGCTCAACTCCTTTGCTGCCCTTTGCCCATAGGTTTTCCATAAACAGTTGTCATTATCAGAGGTGGGGAAGGGCCCCTGCCAAGGAAATGAAAGGAGCAGTTCTTTTGCAAGGAATGGTTTGAAAAGGCAGCTGGACCTGGCAGTAGAACTGCTTTGCTCCCTTCTCCACCACTTCACATTACCAGCTCCTTGCATTTTTTTCTTGCCTGCCTGATGGCAATCCACACAGCAAGGCCACAGCATCAGCAGAGGCTGTTCAGGACCATCTTAAAACCTTGATCCTGCCATGGTGGACCCCTGCAGGACTCTGCAGGAGCACCAGAACTTCAGTCAGCTGAATCAAAAGCCTAATCAGTTTTTATACCCCTAATGGCAGATCACTGGGAATTAGAGGCAAAGGCTGTCAGCAAAAGGAAATGGTGCTCAGGGAGAGGGAAGGAAGTTTACTTTTCCTCAGCAAGCAGAGCCAGGAGAAAGAAAGTGGAGGAAAAAAATTAAATAAAGCAGCTTGATTTGTGAAAAGTGACAACTGCTTCTTAGCAATGTGGGGAACTGCATCCCCAGAAATAATTCAGGGGAACTTGTAGCTAATTCTTTCCATCACAACACACTGCTTCTAGTCTTAGGAGGCAGAGGTTCTGCTTGTTTCTGAGCAAGAAACATGAAGCATGCTAAAGGCTGTAATTATAAAATATTTCAGAGGGACTCAACGTTGCAGGTCCCACTGAAAGGCACAAATGAAAGCAGCAGCTTCCAGAAACAGTGCTGATGGGGTTCATCCAAGGTTTGTTCAGAGGTGTCCTGAATTATTCAGCTGGATTTTATGTACCACTCACTGCTCACAGGAAGGGACTGCTGAATGCCTCAGCAGCACTCCTCCAGCTCCCAGACCTTTCAGTGACTCTTTGCCTTCATCCAGAGTCATCTGTGAAGATGACCCAGCTGGAGGGGCTCAGAGAGTTCAGGAAGCTTGCAGAGATGTGGGTCAGCAAAGTTCTGGTTGTGCTTAAAAAAAGACAAACACCCCCAAAACACATTGAAGGACATGGAAGTGTTGGAGCCAGTCCAGAGGAGGCCACAAAGATGCTGAGAGGGCTGCAGCAGCTCTGTTGTGAGGACAGGCTGAGAGAGTTGGGGCTCTGCAGCCTGGAGAAGAGAAGGCTTCCAGGAGACCTTGGAGTAGCCTTCCAGGATCTGAAGGGGGTTACAGGAAGGCTGGGGAGGGACTATTGACAAGGGCTTGGAATGACAGGACAAGGGGCAATGGGTTTGAACCTGCAGAGGGGAGATTGAAAGTGGATGTTAGGAGGGAGATGTTTGCAGTGAGGGTGGTGAGACACTGACACAGGTTGCCCAGGGAGGTTGTGGAGCACAGAAGCACAGAATGTGATCTTCAATCACATTCTGTGGTTCTGTGCGCCACAACCTCCCTGGAGGTGTTCAGCACCAGGCTGAATGAGGCCTTGAGTGACCTGTACTAGTGGGAGGTGTCCCTGCCTGTGACAGGGGATTGAAACTAGATGATCCTTGAGGTCCCTTCCAACCTTCCCATTCTGTGATTCTATGAAAACCAATAAAAAATGTCCCACAACAACAATCCACCACCTCATCACCTTAAAAACAAAAAGAAGAAACAAAATCATGTTTTTATTCTTTGCAGTAGTAGAGTTGACACAGGCACTCAGGCTCCACCTGATCCTCTCTCTGCAGAGCAGTGCTGGCTTTGTTGTGTCTTGATGTTTTGGAAGGCACTGCCTAGAAAAATGGTAGCCCTTAAACAGGGAGGCTTCATGACTGTGCTCAGCATTAGCCACAGCTCTGAAGACACCAAGTTGGGAGCATGTTTTGATCTGTTAGAGGGCAGGAGGGCTCTGCAGAGGGACCTGGATAGGCAGGACAGATGGGCACAGTCCAGTGCCATGAGTTTGAACAAGTCCAAGTGTCAGGTTCTGCACTTTGGCCACAACAACCCCAGGCAGTGCTACAGGTTGGGGACAGAGTGGCTGGAGAGCAGCCAGGCAGAGAGGGACCTGGGGGTATTGGGTGACAGCAACTGAACATGAGCCAGCAGTGTGCCCAGGTGGCCAAGAAGGCCAATGGCATCTTGGCCTGTGTCATGAAGAGGAAGGACCAGGGAAGTCCTTTTGTCCCTGTGCTCAGCACTGCTCAGGACACACCTTGAGTGCTGTGTCCAGTTCTGGGCCCCTCAGAGATGTTGAGGTGCTGGAAGGTGCCCAGAGAAGGGCAGCAAGGCTGGGGAGGGGCCTGGAGCACAGCCCTGTGAGGAGAGGCTGAGGGAGCTGGGGGTGTGCAGCCTGCACAAGAAGAGGCTCAGGGCAGAGCTCATTGCTCTCTGCAGCTACCTGAAGGGAGGTTGTAGCCAGCTGGGGTTGGGCTCTGCTGCCAGGCACCCAGCAACAGGAGGGGACACAGCCTCAAGCTATGCCAGGGCAGGTTTAGGCTGGGTGTTAGGAAGCAGCTCTTCCCAGCAAGAGTGATTAGCACTGGAATGGGCGGCCCAGGGAGGTAGTGGATTCACTGTCCCTGGAGGTGTTTAAGAGGAGGCTGCCTGATGAGGCCCTTACTGCCATGGGATAGTTAACTGGAAGGGTTAGGTGAGAGGTTGGACTCAATGATCTTAGAGATCTTTTCCAACCTGCTAAATTCTGTGATTCTGTGAATCTCAAAGAGTTGTAGAATGGTTTGGGTTGGGACTTTTAAAGGTCCTCTAGTCCAACCCCAATCTCTTCTTCTATGCAATTCCTTAAAGGATTCAATGTCCTGCTGAAAAGCAGAAGTCATTGTGGAGCCTGTCCCTGAGCAGCTGGACCAGCCCATGTGCCCAGGGCACCTGACACTATCTATACCTACAGGACAGATGTAGAACAACTCTGTTCAAACCAGAGACTGTTCCTGTGGAGCCACAACTCAACTGGGCCTGCAAGACTTAGCACCTTAAATACTTCATTCAGCTGCTTGATTTATTGGGATTAAGTCTTCACATTAATGAGATGCTGTTATTTGATCCTGTCCCTCAGGGAGCCTTCCAAAGCTTTTAGCAGTGGATAAAAGGTACAGGTCCATGTGACCAGCATCTCCCCAGGCTCCTGTTTCCAAGAGCTTTCAGAAGTGATGCTGGTGCTGTTCCAGGATTAAGGTGTAAAATACTCTGCAGGAAGCAGGAACTGACCAACACCATGGCAGGGATCCTTCCTTTGGTTGCCTATATGCAGAAGCTGGTTACAACCTCCAGTCTGGAGAGTTCCATTCCTCCTAAAACCCCTCTTTTGTTACTCTGCACAGGGCTCTGAGCAACCTGCTCTACCAAAGGTCCTTTAAAGGACCATTCAAGACATTTGAGGAGACCTCAGAGTAGCCTTCCAGTATCTGAAGGGGGCTACAGGAAGGTTGGGGAGGGACTATTGACAAGGGCTTGCAATGCCAGGACAAGGGGCAATGGGTTTGAAGTGGCAGAGGGGAGATTGAAAGTGGATGTTAGGAGGAAGTTGTTTGCAGTGAGGGTGGTGAGACACTGGCACAGGTTGCCCAGGGAGGTTGTGGCTGCTCCCTCCCTGGAGGTGTTCAAGGCCAGGTTGGAGGAGGCCTTGAGTGACCTGTGCTAGTGGGAGGTGTCCCTGGCTGATCCTTGAGGTCCCTTCCAACCTTACCATTCTATGATTCTATGATCCTGTAGGCAGCCACCTTCTGCTGCAGCCCTGTGCAGTGATTCCACAGACTCACTGCTGCTGAATGTCAATGTGCCCTGTGCCTTCTTTTCAACCTTCATGAAAGTAAAAGGGAGAGGAACCACAGAGGCACCACTGGAGGAACCAGGTCTGAACATTTCACTCCACACAACCAGGGTGAGATTTCCAATACAACAGCCTCCACTAGTCAAAGGGACACTTTAGAGGGTCTGGCTGCAAATCAGTGAGGAGAACCTTCTGGCTGCTTCATAGTGGCTCTTCAGAGCAGCCTTGCTCACAGAGCCACTATGAAAGCTCAGCACTGCAGACAAAACCCCTCTTTGTTCACCATATACCAGGGAACTCATATAGCTTTTTTTTCACTTTCTTATCCAAAAGAAAGTGACCTGCAGGGAATGAATAGATTTTTTTTTTTCCCCAAGGTTGTTTAAAGGCCCAGTTCCAACAAACTTAATGCAGGCAAGCTCTAAAACACCCTGCCCTGTTCCACAAGCAGCCTAGAGAGACATGGACTGCTCAAACTGAATATTGAATCCTGCCTTTTCCATTTGATGTGGTCTTGTTGAAGGTCCTTCTGATCCTCTTTTTATCCACTGCCAACTACAGGACACAATTCAGTCTTTATCCAGCAGATACACAGGAGCAAAATGTTGAATTTCTATGAAGCAATCAATTATAAGTAACAGGACAATTTTTTTCTCCTCCAGCAAGTCTTGTGGTAGGCAGTCTTCTACCTCTGCAGGAGGTGTAGGTGTAAGAACTGCTGCTGAAATAAAGGGTGCCCATTTCATTTGCCTTTTGTGTCACTTAAAGCAACTCATGAGCCAGATTCTGACCTCTCACATGCCAGTACAAGCTGGGCATAAGCACAACTTTTAACAAACAAGCACAACATTTAAGTAGAACCAATATAAGTTACAAGTTACAAGCCCAGTGCTGCTCTGAAAGCCTCTCTAGAAACATGGATGCCCTGAAGTGTCACATAAACCTCTCTCTGAAGTGCAGAACATGCAAGGACTGGCACACATCACACCCAGGCACTCAACTGCATTATGTCCCTCCTTCTCCCTGGACACCAGAAGAGCCATATTCTGCTTTGCAAGCAGAGTCACAAATCCTAAGCTCTGTCCTGACTTCTCTCTCAAGACAGAAGATTGATGCTGCAAGGAACCTGAGGCCACTCAGCACCTCCACTCACTCTTCTGACTCTTGCAAAGTGAAGCCTCTTGTCACTAGGCTGGATCTCCAGGTCCACCCACCCCTGAAAGATAGACCAAAGGCTGGGGCTCTGCCAAGCAAGAGCAGCTTCTCTGCTGAGTGGGCTCTGCCTCTGCTCCACCCCTCTTGCACTCCCTCTGCCATGCATCACTCACATCGATTCCGTCCTTGCCGGATGGTCCTGGGGGTCCTTGTGGTCCAGGAGGGCCTTGTGGTCCTACTCTCTGAAAGGATTAGGGGAAAGAGAGAGAGAGGAGAGTTTATTTTTGCATCAGAAAAAAACCCTGTAGGCTAAATCAGAAAGCACTGCCTGAGTCCTACAGCTTAACCTTAAATCTGCACTGACCCTCCATATCCCTCAGCCCCCCCTGCCACCCTGGGTGGACTTCAGAGCAGCTCAGGACCAGTGCAAGGCTCTTTGAGCACATCCTCAGTGTTCCCAGCTTGTATAACTAGTGGCTAATGCTGGAAATCAGAGCTGGCTACTGGGCAGCAAGTGAGTTTAGTTGTATAGGAAACAGTTCTTACTGCCTAGGAGCACTTCTCATTTTGGGCCAAGGAGAAAACCCATGCAAAATAGGTGCCAAGAGTTTGGCATTCAAAACTAATTCACAGTTCCAGTCTGATGGGGTGGTGGAAGAGCCAGGTGGACAACACTGAAGGAAGGAGAAGGGAAAAGTCTCTCTGAGCACGATGCCATTTGAAAATCTGGGAATTTTGGAAAAGCTCTGAGGTGGAGGGGGGGAAGGAAAAAAGGTCCAATAAATGACTCCTGTATGGAGAGGGCTCCAGGGAGCAACTTGCTGTACCCTCAGTGAACAAAGGTTGCACTGTAGAAGCAGCTCTGCTCAGAGCAGACGAGGGCAGCTCTGAATTCCCAAACCAGACTGCAAAAATTCCTAAAGACAATGAAAAACCTCACTGAGGAGTTGCTTCCCCAGGCAGTAATATTAACACCACAGAAGGAAGTTAAGCTTCATGTCTGAGGTGAGCAAGGGTTAAATGAGCTGATTTACAAATCTAACATCTGAAAACTGATTGAGGGGGAGAAGAAGAAAGTCCAAGTCAGATGAAGACCCAGATCAGAAGACAAATCTCACTGGCAGCCTGTTACTTCACTGTAAAAGAAAATGGTTTCTCTTACATCAACAGGTCTCCCCTTTCCCAAGCTTTTATCTCTCCTGACTGCAGTCCTGAAGACAAAACTTTTACAGAAAGCATAAAGCAGCACTTTCTACAAGTGAAGATAAGATCTAAAGCACAACCCTGTGGCTACAAAACCAGAGGTGCTTGCCAGGCACTCCCTGGCTAACAGCAGAGGCAACACACACATTTTAAAGCAACTTTAGCCTCCAACATCCTGCCTACTGCCTCACTTTAATCCTGCAGCTGTGACACACACAGATCACTCCTTCCCATGTGGATTTTTTTTCTTGAGCATAAGACATAAATGAGGCTTCTTACCTGAGCTGATGCTGTGGCAAGTAGTTGGCAGAGGAAGAGAAGCCCAAGAGTGGAGAATCCAGCCATGGTGCCCAGCCTCTGGTTCTCTTCACTCCTCCTGGGCAGCTAAACACTTTCCCCTCCAAGGTCCAGCAGATCCCTCCTCCTGAGTCTCAGCTTACAAAGGAGAAACTCCTTGCCTCCAGATAAACCTGTGGCTCCAGCTGGAGGGGCAGAGCTCAGGAGCACAGGCAAGAGGGGCTGAGCTGGGAGGAGAGAAGAGGTTTGGGAAAGAGGTGGGAGAAGGAGGGGGAGCAGCAGTCAGTCAGGAAGAGAAGCTCTCATTCATGCCCTGCTGGGCAGCCCCAGCCTTGAGCAAACAGGGAGCAAAGGGGAAGGGCCAGACTCACAGATGTGCCACAGGAACAAAATTAGGTTGTTCCAGCTGGAGGTAAAGATGTTCCTTAGGTCTCACCTGGACCATTTCTCAGAGCCCATCACCACTTCAGTGCTGGACAGATAAAAAGCAGCAGAGAGTTATTCAGTGCCTGGGGCTATCTAACTCCACTAGAGAAACTCATCTACCTGTGATGAGTGCAAGAAGCACTACAGGGAAATGCACTTACTGCTTTGTGAGATGGTTTATTAACTCTGGAGAGCACTCACAGCTGGTTTTGTTGTGGCATTTTTTTTTTCAACTCTCTGTTCTGTTGTCTTCCCAGGGAGATCTAAAGAATGATAGCAGATTTCTTGAGAAAGTGATGACCAGAGGATGGGTGATTGATGACAGGTACATGGAAGAAGTGAAAAGAGAAGCATTCTGAGAGCCACAAAAGAGGAATTGCCTTTGAAGTATTTGCAAGGAGGGACCAGGATGACAGCTCCCAGCAAGGTGAACCCAGATGGCAATATATTCACAATGACATCTCCTGCAAATAGCTTCATGCTTCCCATTATTGATTAAAGACATTTTCAACCAAAGCAGGGCCTGGAAGTGGAGACAAACAGTGGCAAGATCCATCAGGATTGCAGTGGCACAGCTCACTTAGTTAGCAAGAAGAGAAAAGTGAAAAAAACACAAAACAAACAAAACCAACCCCCCACAAATAACCAAAACAGCTTAAAAACTGCAATCTCAGGTTTCAGTTTGGCATCCTTACTTGAGGAGGTTTCTGTGAGCACACAGTGTGTCTGTCCAGCTCCCCAGCTGCAGCTGGTTCCACCAACCTCAACAGAAGCATAAAGGGCTCAGAGTTACCAAGTTCCCACCACAACATTCTGCAGAACAGGCAGCGTGGGGCAGAAAGTGAGTGTGTGTCTGTATGTCTCTGGATGGTTTCATATTGGATGCTTTATTAGACACCACAAACCTCAGAGGAGAGTGTGGTGCCTCTCATGAACTGCTTTGCAGAGCTGGTACCTCCTCCTTCACACTGAGGCCAACTGATGGTGAGAGAAGGCAGAGCAGATCCAAATTCCTTGGTCACACATTGCTGCTGTAAGCTCAGCCTGCGTATGACCAGCAAGGAAGGAGTCCTGGGAGCATTCATCTTCAGCTGCACCTCACAGACCAAGGGGAGGACCAGCCCTCCTCAAGTTCCCAGGCAGAGGAAGCACAGTTGAAAGGGGACAGCAACTTCCAGAAGTGATCACCCCAAAGACACCCTTGTGCTCATGTCCTAGGCTCACTAGACCAAAGTCCCCACGTGCAGGCCAGGCAGCTGCCCTTCTGCCTCTGAGAGCTTCTCAAAGCTCAAGCCCTTGCTTGCTCAAGGGATGGTGGCCCAGAGCCAAGCCAGGGCACATGGGTACATTTGAAAGCACATCATTAAACAAAAAGCATGGAGTGGGGATGTCCTTTCCCCCCAATCATTCACTGGCTACATCTTACAGAGGTGGAAGGAGGCTGAGCATCACCTCCACATGCAACAAGCACCAGGTTTATCTCATGGTGAGCCCAGCAGATCTCTTGCTTTAGAGCTGAGCTTGGCAACACCAGCCAGCCACATGCACCCACTTGTTGGGAGGTGCCCAAGCAACAGCAGATGGCTACAGGGGGTGGGGGGTGATGGGGACAGATCTATGGTCGAGTTCAGCCCTCAAGGATTAAAAACAAACAAACAAAAGGCAAGCATAAGTGGAAAGTGGTGTGCATCAAATCCATGCTTTAATAGGTGACATCAATGTGACTGTGATACAGCTTTGGGTGCTGGAAAACATTCTGTGAACTCACTGCAAACACCTACAGCCTAAACCTCACCATGATGGGGAACAGTATGGTCTGGGCACTCCAGACCAGGGCTCACAGTGAAATCCCATTAAACACAAAACCAAATCACACATCACCATAGTAAGATTTATGATCTATGTCCCCAACTGAGCACATATTCACAAGGAAAACTTCATTAACACAAAAAAAAAACCAACAAAAAACCAAACCAAATTACTATAAATCTGTACAAAAAGCCATGATTAATCATTTCTCTCTTGGGAATCTTTCAGGAAATATTTTTCACTCAACACCTTCAAGTATTTATAGCTGTAGTTAAGTGCATCCTTGTTGGCTATTTGACTCCATTTCTTCAGAAGAAAAACCAAAATAAAGAACCCAAAGCAAAGACCCAAACTCAAGTATCTGAAGAGCATTAAACACCTTTTTCCAGCATGTGTGTGACCATGAAGGGATAGGTTGCAGACCTTTTACTCCCACACATGTAGGTGGCATGTTGGACCAAGGCAGATCACTGATCCAATTCCTTGAAAGAGGAAATTCCCTCAGAGTTGTAGCAGAGAGGGAAAACATGAACAGTGCACAGCTACTGCAGCAGCTCCACGGCAAGGTGAGCCTCTACCCACCTCCTACACAAAGCAAACAGGACCTAAAACCCCCCCAAAACCAAAGCAAACAAGCTGAGTAAACAGCAGTTCCAGACCTTTTGGATCTTGAAAATGGCTTCCTCTGTTTCATGAAACAGGTCCTCTGTTGTAAATCTCTAGGAGCAAAAAGTGCTAAATTGTTTCATGCTCCTCCACTGTGTAAGTGAACACTGTGTAAGTCAGGCAGAAGAGCTAACAGGGAGGTCAGGAACATTAAGGCAGGCAAAGAGCTGGCAAGATCTCAAAGTAAATTCTTGAGGGTTATAAATAAGTGAACCAGACAAGCATACCTCCTCCAATTAAAGTCTCAATTAACTGCCCCACAAAGCCCAGTGGCTTCCAGACGTGCTGCACTCAATCATGCCCTCACTGTCTGATGCTCTGAGGATTAATGGTAAAACAACCCTGCCCTAACTAGGAAGTGGGGTAAACCTGACACATCTAACTTCATACAGTGGGCTTGGAGAAAGGTGGCTCCAAAGGCCACTGAAAATGAACAGCAAATCAGGAAGGATGCAGTGGCAAATAAATACTTTGTTCTGTTCTGGCAGTTGAGGAAGGCAGGTCCAAAGGTCTGAATGTGGTGCAAAAGCCTGGGGCAGAAAAGCTCTGAACAGCTTTAGGGGAAGTCTGAAAGTTTTTCTCTTAGAAATCAGTAGATAATTCATGTTCTTAACAACTCCAACAAAGTACTACAAAGGAACTTCTGTGGGGGATAAAGAGAACAAATTACTCAGCACTTTGCACCCTGGAGAACAGCATCTTTCAGGTAAACAGCATCTTTGCCAGGCAGAAATCTCCCAGGAAGGGCTTTCAAAACAATCCACAGAACTTAAACGGTGAGAGAAAGGCCTGGCAAGTTAGGTCATTAAAAAGCATGTATTTAATAAACACTGGACTAGTTCAAACAAGGAAACAGATCAATTTTCCTCCTCTCTTTAAGAAGGGATATACCAAAGTGCAAAAATCCCCATTGCTCCTAGATAGTCCTGAACATCAGATAAAAAAAGAGCAACAGGGCACAGCCTGTCCCTGAAGGTGACCACAGCAGAGTCTCCTCCTTAGGGTAACCAGGGGCTGAAGTTATTACACATGATTAGAAACCTGTGGAAGAAAGGCAGACAGGAGCTAGCCTGGATCAGACCAAGGAATAGGAAGTTTATTCTCCTGTGTACTTCTGCTATCCCAGTTGGCACAGCTGGCTTCTGGCAGCTAGGGCAGTGTCATCTCTGCTTGCTCCAGGGCTTGCCTTGCTGGACTCACTCTGCTGCTACCTGCTCTTGAGGAGGTTCTGCTGCCTGCTCAGAGCTTTCAGGTTTTTGTGTTGCAACCTCAGCACTGTCTTCTTCAGTGCAAGTGGATGCCATGTTTTGCTCAAGACTCTCTAGAACTTGTTTCTTGCCTGTGGCTTCTGCTTGCCCTTTTTCACTTGCATTTTCTGCCTTTTTATGTTGCTCCACCACATCTACCTCACTTTTGGCTTCCAGCAGTGTGCTATTACAGTGGTGCTGATCACCTTTCTCTGTGACTTTATGTCCACTCGACTCCAAGCCCTCACTTATTGAAGACAGACCAGTCTCAGGAAGTGTGGAACCACCCAGGGGTATTGCAGCCCCACCGTCTGCGTCACCACTACCCTTCTCACTTGCCACTTCCTTTTTCTCACTGACATTTTCATTTTCAGCCTCAGTGTTTGCAGCAGATGGATTTAGCTTGGCACTGGAGGCAGAGGCTCCCATGTTAAGGTTTATGGCCAAGTTGAACACTTTGCCTCTGGATGGTTTTTTATCAACTTTCCTCCGCTTCACAGCTGCATCGGCGACCTCCTGCGCCGCTGAGTCTTTGGTGCTTGCATCACTGTCTTTCAGCACTGTCTGGTCCTGCTCTGCTTCTGAGAGGGGAACTGAGGAAGGGATTTCTGCATCGATTGCACATTCTCCTAGGTTGCGGGAAATGTTTTCAATGTCAGGGCTTTTCAGTGCTCCACTCCTCCTTTTGGGATCTGCCACACTGGCATCCAGCTTTCTCTTCTTGCTCTCCTTCGTGCAGTCATTTTCTGCTGTACCTTGCACTTCTTCAGCATCACTGTTTAAATCCTTCTCCTCCTGCTGGGTAAGTGAAGCCTCTTTCTTCTCTTCACCATCTCCTCCCTCGCTGTTTAAACCCTTCTCTTCCTGCTGGGTAAGTGAAGCCTCTTTCTCTTCTTCATCATCTCCTCCCTTCAAAGCACATTCACTTATCCTCTCTTTTACATCACCATCATTCACTTCAGGCTGCAAGTCTGCAGCATCTCCAGCTTTCTGTTCCTTCTCCAGAGCCTGGCTCTGATCCTTTTCCACACAACTATCAGATTTTTTGCCACGAGTTTC
This sequence comes from Semnornis frantzii, assembly GCA_013399775.1. Lineage (NCBI taxonomy): Eukaryota > Metazoa > Chordata > Aves > Piciformes > Ramphastidae > Semnornis > Semnornis frantzii. The sequence goes on along the minus strand of VWYK01078210.1, from coordinate 14,691 downwards.
CTGTTTCTCTTCAGCCTTTTGGTGCAGCTGTGACTTGGCAGAGCGGGGTCTGTACTTCAAGAGTTTGTCGTGCGGCCCCCACACGAAGCTGCTGCGAGGTCTGAAGTGTTGCCAAGCATAGTGCACCAGTTCTCTCCTCTTCCTTTTGTTTCTGATGGTGAACAGGAAATAATCCAAGGCACTTTTCTTGACATTTGGTAATGTCTCCTTAACAAGGGTTTCTGTTAGGAAAAACTTTACCAAGTGCACTTGATAGTGTTCATATCCCATCTCCCCCAGGCACTTCAGGATGCGAGTGATGCGCAAATTGTTGTGGCTGAACCTGAACAAAACAGATAAGGGAAGTTTGAAAGCCTTGCAAGTCACTACAGACCTCTGGGGTAATGCATTACTGCCTGCCATCTCTTCAAGACTATTTGACAATGCAGATGGGAGTATAAGCAGGCTTACATTTGAAACACCTACTGCTGCTGTCTGCCTTCAGCAGCATCTTCCTCACCCTTCTTGGACTGCTAGGATTAATCTTCTCAACTGCTTGCAAAGGTTCTGGCTTTCTGCATCACCTACCAGTAGATGACTGCCCCAGTATGGTGGCTGTTAAGTCCAAGCAGCCCAATATCCTGTCCCTGACAGCGACCCTGCAGAAAAGTATAATATAGGCATGTGAGGATGCTGCCAGACAGTCCTGACTTAGGGGCTTAAGCTAGACACAGTTTGGGGTTTATGTTTATATTTGACAGGCTCCAAGCTGTTTTGTCTTTTATGAGTATGCCCAGTCCTTGTAGAGTGCTTACATCTCTGGGCTACTAGGATCTGAAGGGTCATCACTAGCTTTATGATAAGTTCTGCAATAATATAAGAACATGACTATCAGTCTGCAGAGCTCTTCTCAGCCAAAGACTCAAAGCCTTTTACAGATGTTGAGGCAGCTTTATAGACCATGAGGGCAGCCTATGGCAACACTCCTGTTTGTACTTCAACAGAAGGCTACAAAGGCAATTTAGCTACCTGTGAAAATATTTCAGTGGTTCCTGCTTAAAGCACAGTTTTAAACACCAGCTCTGCTACAGCAAATCCTAACATCTCCAAGTCCTGTGTTTCCTATCTCAGTAGATGAACATGAAGAACACCTGCTGTTAAGAGCTGCACTAGACACAAAATAAAACCAGTTTGAACTAGTTTACTTATTATATTTGTCACTTGAAAGTCACGTAGACTGTGATGACCTACACTCAGAGGCTGAGCCAAGCTAAAAATACTTCAGAGTTAGGTAATTTTTTTTTTTTTCAGTCAACACAAGCCTCCATTCCTCAAGGGCTGAGGAGTCTCTTGCCTGTGACTTTCATTTCTTCTCAGACAAGCACCTGGCTGTAGCAAACGACCAGCAGTGTAAACAGAAACTCACCGATTGAGATTTTGAAATCGTTCAGCCCAGTTCTCTGCTCTCTTAAGCTCTCCAGTTTCTTCATTGACCAAAGTGATTCCATAAAATCTCAGCATGAGCTGATAAGCACATATAAACCTCTGCATAACTTCCTTGGACTTCTTAAAGGCCTAAAAAACAAGACAGACCAGTAAGTGCAAGGTGCAACTCCCAAATTAGCTGCACCACTTCAAGCGGCACCTGAATAATAATCAAGGCTTGGTAGGTTGTGAGAGTTGGGGCTGCTCAGCCTGGAGAAAAGGCAGCTCTGGGGAGACCTTCTAGCAGCCTTCCAGTAGCTGAAGTGAGCTACAGAAGAGCTGGGGAGGGACTTTTTACAAGGGCTTGTAGTAATAGGATAAGAGGGAATGGATTGAAGCTTGAGGAGGGGAGTTTTAGACTTGAGAGTAGGAAGAAATCCCTTCCAGTGATGGTAGTGGGACACTGGGACAGACTATTAGCTCTGCTATGAGGACAGGCTGAGAGAGTTGGGGCTCTGCAGCCTGCAGAAGAGAAGGCTTCCAGGAGATCTTATAGTACCCTTCCAGTATCTGAAGGGGGCTCCAGGAAGGCTGGGGAGGGACTCTTGACAAGGGCTTGCAATGACAGGACAAGGGGCAATGGGTTTGAAGTGGCAGAGGGGAGATTGAAAGTGGATGTTAGGAGGAAGTTGTTTGCAGTGAGGGTGGCGAGACACTGGCACAGGTTGCCCAGGGAGGCTGTGGCTGCTCCCTCCCTGGAGGTGTTCAAGGCCAGGCTAGATGATGCTTTGAGCAACCTGGTCTGGTGGAAGATGTCCAGAGGGGTTGTAACTAGAGGACCTTCAAGGTCCCTTCCATCTCAAATCATTCAATTTGCCTGTGTAGCTACACGAGACAGACAAACGCTGAACAGTGTTTGAGTGAGCTTCATCCAGAGACAGGCCCCAAGGAAGTGATGTAAAAAACCTCAGGTATAAGGCACTAGGGAAAAAAAAACAACATACTTGAGATCCCTCCTCCCCCAAAAACTAAAGACAGAAGCTTTCAATACCTGGATTTCTTTCCAGGTGAGTGGTCTGGCACGCCAGTTCATCCCATGTTCACGTAAAGGGAATAACCTTGAAGGGAAAGAAATTTTCAGCCCAGATGAGCAAAGACAACATAAAGACAAAGACAACATACAGTTTTGATAAAACTGAAAAAAAAAAAAAAGAAAGACTCCAAAAATTGTGATCTGAGAGGTATCCCCTGGAGGACTCCCACCTTTACTGACACAGAAGTAATCTACTATATGCCAAATCCCTCCCAGGAACACACTGCCTACACCAAGGATCCTTTGCTTATCTGGATCTCTCTGCTTACCCTAATACTTTGTTCTGCAGTTATGCTGTAAGATCAAATCTGACTGAAAGCTGCTTGCCCACAGCTGTACTGGAAACTTGTGTCTCCAGGATTCCCATGCCAGAAGAATAGAATTAAAAAAATTAAGTGGATACAGGTTTTACATCCAATTAACTCTGAGCCTTTTTGGGAAGCTGAATGCAGGACCACAAACTATCAAGAGAGGCACAACTAAAGGCAGACATTATATACATGCAGACAGTTTACCACTGTATGTAAGAATGGTTATCTTCCAGAACTTCATAGTTGTTCCACCAAGATTCAAGCAGAGTGTCAATATGCAAACCTGGAGAGAGAAAATTCAGGCTAGAAGAAATTACATCAAATTAAAGTTAGCCTGTCACCCAAGGCAGCTCATTATCCAGAGCCAGAGGTTCACATAAAGGCATTAGCTTCCCTAACTGAACAACCTGAGGCTGAGGGCTTGGAGCCAGGTGGCCACTGGTTCTCCTACCCTTAGTAACATGAGAGAAAACAGACACAGATTGCCCCAGGAGAGGTTTAGATTGGATATTTGGAAAAATATCTTCCCTGAAAGGGTTCTCAAACACTGGAACAAGCTCCCCAGGGAGGTGGTTGAATCCCTCATCTGTGAAGGTGTTTAAAAGATGCAAAGATGTGGTGCTGAGAGACATGGTTTAGCACCAGATTTGATGGGGTTAGAGAAGGGTTGGATTTGACCACCTTAAAGGTCTTTTGCTGCCAAAAAGATTCTATGATCACAATCATCTTTGTAAGCCAGGAAAAAACACCTTAGTTGTCTACCACTGAAGAGAAAACTAAGAAACAAGCAGCAGAAACAAGGATTTTTTTTTTTAAATGGAAATTCTTGCTGTCTTTTTTATTTGGCTTGGGGTTGTTGGTGTGAGGTTTGTTTTGTTTTGCTGGTGGGTTTTGCTTGACAGGATTCTTTAGGATTTGTCCCTGTCCTGGAAGGCTGACAGACCTATTAGATGTCATAGAATCAGTCAGGGTTGGAAGGGACCACAAGGATCAGCCAGTTCCAACACCCCTGATATGGGCAGGGATACCTCACACTAGATCAGGCTGGCCACAGCCTTATCCAGCCTGGCTTTAAACACCTCCAGGGATGGGGCCTCAACCACCTCCCTGGGCAACCATTCCAGACTCTCACCACTCACATGGTGAAGAACTTCCTCCTCACATCCAGTCTGAATCTCCCCACCTCCAGCTTTGCTGCATTCCCCCTAGTCCTGTCACTCTCTGATAGCCTGAAAAGTCCCTCCCCAGCTTTCTTGTAGGCCCCCTTCAGATCCTGGAAGGCCACAATAATGTCCTTGCTTGCTTCACCCTTCTGCTGATGGGGGAAGTGAGGGCAGGAGGAAAACAAAGGCTTGGGCCATTATGTCCCCTCCCAAAGTGATCAACAGGTGTTTAGGTGCTTGTTAGTGTCTTGCCCACCTAAGGGTAAGCAAGGCCTGGTTTCACCTAACATGGTCAGTTTTGCAAGTGCCATTCTGATCGGTGAATCTCTGTGGCCAAAGGAGCCATTGCACTCAGGCAAATGATAGAAACTGAGCTAAGCTGCAAGCAGTTCTGCTGCTGCCTCTGCCTCAGTGTGTGCTGCTCTGCCTCACTGCCCTTGGCTGGGACAACCTGCTCTGCTCTGCTTTGTGCTTCAGAGCAGTGTAGCCCTGATGTTTTGGGCTTGAACTACATGGAAACTGAAGTGCCTCAAGGGGAAAGCATTAAGTGCTTCACACCATGGTGAGAAGTGCCACCCACGTTGTGCTCTCTGCACATCTGCAAGAGATCCTGCCTGTGCCTCTTCAAGCCTCCATGCCAAGAGCAACTAGGAGCAGGTCAGAGATCCTCTGCCTCTTTCCCAGCACACTGCTAGAGCCTGGGAAGATCTAGAAGCCTCTCAACAGCTATCAAGACGCCGAGCAGCTCCAACACTGCCACAAAGGAGCCAGGGACTATCCTGGAATTCCTACTCCACTGCTGTAAGTAGTGCAGACATTCCCTAGGGCTCCAGGCTGCCTTTTATTTCTAAGTGGGGCAAAGCTATTTTGTGGCTAAACTTTCCCAGTTTTCTGATTCTCCTAATGAATTGCCCAGAAGCATCCCTGTGAAGGCTTTCCTGACCAACTCAGAACCCAGATTTAACTATTTTGTATATAGTTTGTGGTCAGGGCCTTTTGGAAATAAAAATAATTACATATTTTATAATTCCTGCCTCATTAGTTGCCCCAAATAAATCAGTCCCACAAGGATCAAGCAACTCTCAATTCAACCAGCTCCAGCTACTCACCATGAGGCAAAAAACAAATCTCATTTTTATAAAAGCTTAAGTTCCACATCTCTTCTTCCTCCTCAGTTTCTGATTCTATCAAACCCTGGAGATGAGAACAAGAAGTCAGCAATCTTTTAAAAGGCACTATTCAACTCTTCTCCCTGCTTTCCCCTTAAGAGTTCCCTGTACATTTCCAGCTAAATCCTTGAAACATCTTTAGGGAAGCAACAGCTTGTTTCCAAAGCACCCACACATGCACACCAGCCCTTCCCTCTCACACAAATGAAACCTTTAAAGGTTCTGAGCCTGCCAACATAAAGACAAAAGGGTGCCCACAAATCTAGAATGTGTGTTCCCAAACTTAGCATGCTGTGAGGAAGGCCTCAAGGGAACTCTGATCTTCGTGTAGCCAGTACCGGGTAATGATGTCTGTATCTCTGCAGGTCTTTTGCTGCATTCCAGTTGCGCCTGCCTGAGAACTAGAGAAGAGAGACAGATCAGAGATCAGGAATAAAGATGCCTTCTGCAAACAAAACCCCAATCCACTGTCTGAATTCAGCATCTCTCAGACATATTCCCCTGCCTACTGCTTCCCAGCACCCCCAAAACCAGCCCACTTGTTACTGCAGTTGTTTTCTCTGCGTTCCTGAAGACAACTTTAGACTAACAGAAGTTTGCATCACCTCCTTTAAATGAAATATTTAGTTTTCTTTCCAGTCTTGCTCATTAAAGTCTTTATATTTTATGCACCACAGTTGGCTTTTCCTACAGAAATGGTCAGAACCATCTGGAAATCCCAAATGGTTAAAAAAGTCCTTTTCTTTCTCAACATAAAGGGTTTGAAAGATGACAAAATAAGTCCTGTCTCTGAGTCACTATATACCCCAGCCACAGAATATATTTTAAAACAGTAGGATTTAAGATGCAGAACTATCTCCTAAATTCAAGATTTCCACTCCCTGTAGATATTACTGAAATTAGTTTCTTTATCTTTGCTTTATGTTTAAGAGCAGCCTTGCTGGTTTAGCACTGTGCTGATCTAGACGGTGGACGATAGAGAATCGTGGAATGG
>VWYK01078207.1:1151-18349 GCA_013399775.1 Semnornis frantzii | reverse complement strand
AGTTACAGAGATATACAGAAATACACAGNTAGTTACAGAGATATACAGAAATACACAGATTAAAGGTAATAGAGAAACACAATCCCCCTCCCAGAAATCAGAGTCCCCAGGAGGGGCTCCCAACCACCCTTCCACCTTCTTCCCACTCATCTACCTTACCCCAGGGTCTGCCTTACGTGCAAGGTGTGTTTGGAGGATCAGCCAGGGGGGTTAGAAGCAGAGTGGTTAATTAGGTTAGCAGAGAGGCCAGAAGCTCACAGAGAGACAAAGACTCTCTGTGTCTTGTCTATATTTGTGTCTTTGTCCTTATACATCTCAGCAAGCCTATGAGTGAAGTAGACATCACCATTGTTTGCTTTTCACAGCCTATAGTATAATTCTTTTCAATAAAATACTCCAATTAGCCTCAAACCAGCACAACATTGGGTGGCCTGCTCCTGTGCATTTAAGGCTTCCTTCTTGAGGAGTATTGAGCTTTCCTGGACTGCTTTGCCCTTCAGAACTGTCTCTGAAGGGATTCTGTCAGCCACTTTCTGAAACAGGCCAAAGTCTGCCCACCGAACGTCTAGGGTGGCAGTTCTGCTGACCCACCTCCTTACTTCTGCTTGGACTCCTTACTATCAGGGACTTTTTAAGTCTTGCATTTGCATGAGGCTATTTGGTCATACTCATCATGCCCTTTGGTTAGACAGCTGAATGTGCCTGCCTTTGATCCCCAGCAGGTACAATACCCATGTGAATGGGGTTTATGTACCTGCCCCATCTCTGGAGATGGCCAAATGTCATCTCAGCCTTTTTTCCTTAGAGAAGCAAGATTTATGTTCTTAATTTTGTCCTAGAGAATCTAAATTTCATGGGAGCAAGAGCTCCATTAACTAAGTTATTAGATAAGAAAACTGAAAACATTAAAGGGACAGATTCAGTCACAAGGTCAGTGCAGCTACTTCAAAGAGTAGTATGAAAAGAGTTTCAGGCTCCTTACCATCCAGAAACTTGCAGATAATGAGCAATTATTGTCTAAAGCAGCAGACATCAAGGTTATTTATCTTCCTCTTATCAGGCAAGGACATATTGTGGGTTCCCTGCCAGACTTTTCTGATGATTCCAGTCACTTTTACATATTAACCATTTGGAGTTTGGGGCTGTTGCAGAAGGAAGTTTTTTGGACTCGAGTTAAAATGTTTGCGCTCACTTTCACCAAAACATTCTGAATCCTTGTGTGATAGGATGGGGAAGTCTGTTATCACACATCAGGTAACCAGCAAAGGCAAACTTGAAAATAATGTATGTTTTATTCTGTCAGAAATAAATCTAGGTAAGAACCTGGGTAGTTTGCTTTCTCTTGCATGCTGTCCTGATTTGGCTCTTGCTTTGTGGTTTGTCCCAACAATTCCCTTTAATATTCAATATCTCATAGAGCCACAGCATTAAACTGTACCAACACAATCCAAATTGTAGTCAAAACTGAAGTATGTGATGGGGAAATATTTTGGAGGTGCTCCAGTAACTCTGATGACAATGACAGAAAAGTGAATCCATTCAAAAGATCAAGTGGATGCAGTGTTGATATTCACTGAGGCAGGGAAGGGGAATTTTGGTGCTGTATTTTCTTTTTCATTTTGTGCACATGCAGCCCAGACAGCCAACTGAGTCCTGGGCTGCAGCAAGAGCAATGTGGCAGCAGGGCAAGGGAGGGGATTCTACCCCTTTACTCTGCTCTCATAAGACACCACCTGGAGTCCTGTGTGCAGTTCTGGAGCCCCCAGCACAGGAAGGACATGGAACTGTTGGAGCGGGTCCAGAGGAAGGCCACAAAAATGCTCAGAGGGCTGCAGCAGCTCTCCCATGAGGACAGGCTGAGAGAGTTGGGGCTCTGCAGCCTGCAGAAGAGAAGGCTTCCAGGAGACCTTAGAGTAGCCTTCCAGTATCTGAAGGGGGCTTACAGGAAGGCTGGGGAGGGACTATTGACAAGGTCTTGTAATGACAGGACAAGGGGCAATGGGTTTAAACTGGCAGAGGGGAGATTTAGACTGGATGTTAGGAGGAAGTTGTTTGCAGTGAGGGTGGTGAGACACTGGCACAGGTTGCCCAGGGAGGTTGTGGCTGCTCCCTCTCTGGAGGCATTGAAAGCCAGGTTGGACGAGGTCTTGAGTAACCTGTTGTCCCAGGTTGGGAACTATAGNTCTCCAATTCATTTGAGAGGTTCACTCTGTCAGCTCTTTAAACCCACAACGCCTGTACTAGTGGGAGATGTCCCTGCCTATGGCAGGGGGTTGGAACTAGATAATCCTTGAGGTCCCTTCCAACTTAACCATTCTATGATTCTATGCTGGAAATGTCTTCATTTTCAGTTTGTCTATGTAGTGATTCTTCATAGGAGAATAAAGAAAACATTTGAAACGCTAAAATGAGTTAATTGCCTAAATGCTTTTCAATTATTCTGAAAAAAAAAAAAAACCCAAACCCACAACCAAATTAAGTTTTATCTGGATTAATTACTCTTTTGTTGAGTTCAGCCTAATGTAATCTTAAGTCCCATAGACATTCAGCTCTGGAGAGGATCCTTTATAATATTAACTGTGACAAACTAAAAAACAATTTTCCGGTTTACTGTATTTTGTACTGAATCACTACAAGAGAAATAGAAAGGGAGCTGCTGATGAAACTGGACACAGAGATGCACTAAGTTCCTTCAAAGTGATGTATAATAGTTATGCCCCCCCAATTCAATTATCTGTAAAGAGTATTCACACACAGACTGTGGCTCCTGTGCTTGTCTATGATAATTTAGTTGCAATCTGATGCAGCAGTCATAATTTTATTTCAATTTTTTGGCTCCTCGTTCTCTCTAAAGTGTTTACTGTTCCCACAGGAGCCCGTTCTCTTTATAAACTGAACAGTTATTTGATCATTGACACCGCCACTGATTTGTAACAGGATGATTAAACATATTGGCAGAGTGCCTCATTTACCTACTGACAGGCAACAAACCCTTTGTCTCTTCTGTTTTACGATTTTTCATCTCTTTCCCTTCATACTTCACTGAGCTCATATTAGCAATTGACCTGCAATGTGGAAATGCAGGCACATTTCACCACGCTTTAGGCAAACAAAAGGATCATCAGTGTAGGCAAGAGCAAATCAATTTTTACATTCTGTGTGAGAATGAAATAGCTGTTTTGAGGCATCTCAATTTGGGCGTTCCTGAAACCCGCACAGCACTGCAGAATGGCTGGCAGAGGTTTGTCCTAATTGGCAGCTTAAGGAAAGAGACAGACATTTCTTTACCACTTTCCACATGGAAGGTTCTACAGAGACGGTTGGAACAATTAACAGACATTTCTGTGTTTCTGCCTAAGGTGCAGGACTTGAAAATGCAGATGGAATGATAGCATATCACACATTGAGGAGTCTGCAGACAAATGACATCCTCTGGAAAAGGAGAGCTGGAAGTAGGGGGTAGAAATGCACGAGGGAGAGGAGAGGTTCTGTATACAGATTTCTCTCTTTCTCCCATCTTCTTATGTATGTGTGTGCATATTACCATCTGTAAAATGTTATATCTGTATTTTTCCCCTATGAAAACTTTGAAACTATTGTGATCAGACTAACTGATTCATTACAGATGCTGGAGGCTCACGTGTAATTTTTTTCAGTAAGGATTTTGTCTTTCACTCTCTCTTTTTTTTTTTCTTTTCCCCATGCTCAGTTATTTCAGTATTTCTCCCTCTCCTCAGGGCTGAAGTAAAACATTTCCTAAGTTGTTTGCTTTAAAGTTTTGTTTTGGAATGCATGATGAAAATACTACAACATGAGAAGTTTTTTGTAAACCTAGGTTTCACAAAGCAAGTATTTGTGTTTTCCTTTGGTAGCCAACTAAAAATAGTCAAAGGAAAACTCTTACTGAGTGAATAATCTATAGGATTGTAGGATCCCATCAGAGTATTGTTTGCAGTTCTGGAGCCCCCAGCACAGGAAGGACATGGAACTGTTGGAGCAGGTCCACAGGAGGCCACCAAGATGCTCAGAGCACTGCAGCAGCTCTGCTATGAGGACAGACTCAGAGAGTTGGGGCTTTCCAGCATGGAGAAGAGAAGGCTTTGAGGGGACCTTATAGTAGCCTTCCAGTATCTGATGGGGACCTACAGGAAGGCTGGGGAGGGACTATTGACAAGGTCTTGTAATGACAGGACAAGGGGCAGAGGGTTTGAACTGGCAGAGGGTAGATTTAGACTGGATGTTAGGAAGAAGTTCTTTCCAGTAAGGGTGGTGAGACACTGGCACAGGTTGCCCAGGGAGGTTGTGGCTGCTCCCTGGCTGGAGGTGTTCAAGGTCAGTTGGACAAGGCCTTGAGTGACCTGTACTAGTGGGAGGTGTCCCTGCCTATGGCAGGTGGTTCGAACTAGATCATCCTTGAGGTCCCTTCCAACCTAAACCATTCTATGATTCTATGATTTTACTATTTCTCTTCTGTAGTAACAATGCATAATAAAAGCCAATTGGCTGAATCATCTTCATGGACTCCTCTGGACCCACTCCAACAGTTCCATGTCCTTCCTGTGCTGGGGGCTCCAGAACTGCACACAGGACTCCAGGTGGCGTCTGAGGAGAGCAGAGTAAAGGGGCAGAATCCCCTCCCTTGCCCTGCTGCCCACACTGCTCTTGCTGCAGGTCAGGACTTGGTTGCTGTCTGGGCTGCACTCACACTGCAGCCTCATGTTGAGCTTTTCAGCACCCCAGACCCCCAGGTCCTTTTCCTCAGGGCTGCTCTCAGCCATTCACCACCCAGCCTGTATTTGTGCTTGGAATAATGTTCTTTAAATGGTAGTTTCTTTCCTTTTTTCCCAATTCCCCCTGAGTGATGTCACCTGGAATAAATTTGCGCTCCAGATACTGCAGCATTTCAGCCATTGTCTTTCTCCATATCTGCTGTCCTATGTTAAAATATCTTCTGAGTTTTGCTATTCAGGGCACCTCTGTATAGCACAAAAAGATGCCAACTTTTAAACTGGGCACTTCATCTGTGGGAAGTAAAGGGCATACGCAGAGGTTAAGCCTGGTCTGCTGACAGCGAGTGTGCTTACCTTTTCCTAATGCTTTGTTTCATGGATTTTGTTTTTACTCTTTATTGAGCAATGCTGTTGTGAAGTAACTGTTCTTTAAGTTCTTTTTATCTAAGGAGGGTTTGTCAAAAGAGAAGGGTTGTCATGGCCTGAAAATCCTAAAGCTTGTCACCCTAGTTCCTGAAATATTTGAAATATTTTTAAGGCTAAGGCTTTCCAGAACTTTGTCTTCACCTTCCAGGTACAATGGCAGGATAAGCAGGTGTGTCACAGCACTGAAAGAAGGGAGAAGCTCTGCTTCAGTGAATTCCTTTCAAATGTCAGTGCAAGGAACATAAATGTGAACTTTATGAAGATTCCAGAGCAGAGTTCAGGATGTGGGAAGGAATATATACCTAGCAGATAGCTTCTTTTGAAGGAGGCTGTGCTGAGAGCCTGCACATCCTGCAGGTGTCTGAATATCTCCAATTCAACAATACACATAGATTTTAAAACCACAAGGTCACAGTTTTGGTCTCCTCCTTTGGTCTCAGAAGTTTTTTCCAACTTCTGGAGCCCACAGTGAAATGAAAAATGGGACAGTATAGTTAGTCTTTCATTCCTTCAGAGGCTGGGAACCCCAAGCTGTGCAGCATTGGATAGATCTCCTAGTCATGCAGACGGCACAGATCTCATCCATGGAGAGGTTCACTGGCATGATAGTTTTTAGAGGTCCTAAAGGATTTTCTTAGAAGTAAGCAATTCTAAAAGGACATTGACACAAGGACATTGTGCATTGCTTTGAGTTAAAGACAATTGCTTTGCTTTGAGATAAAGTGTGATGGTTTGAGAGTTCCCGGCCCCCACACGCAATGAAATCCCCCAGACTAGACTCAGATGGCTGGAAGTTAAGGACTGAAGCTCTATTTACAGCTCAGCACAATATACAAGCAGAGATATACACTATATACAGGAATATTTAAAGAAATACACAAGTTAAAGGTAATACAGAAACACAACTCCCCTGCCAGAAATCAGAGTGCCCAGGAGGGGCTCCCAACCACCCTTCCACCTTCTCCCCACCCCTATACCTTACCCCAAGGTTTGGCTTACGCACAAAGTGAGTTTGGAGGATCAGCCAGGGGGGTTAGAAGGAAAGTGGTTAGTTAAGTTAGCAGAGAGGTCCAGATCAAAACAGCTAGAAAGCCCAAGACTCTCCGGGAGAGTGACTTATCTGTGTTTGTGTTCTTATTCTTAAACATCTCAGCAAGCCTATGAGTGAAGTAGACATCACCATTGTTTGCTTTTCACAGCCTATAGTATAATTTTGTCCGTTTAAATAGTCCAATTAGCCTCAAACCAGCACATAAAGACATGCTAGTGATGACATGACCAGCTGCCAAATGGGAGATATCTAGAGGATTCTTGTCTGCCATTAGCTGCTGGGTATATCTCTTGGTGTGGTGCATGTAGCAACAACACAGCACCTACGTGAACCTCTAACTCCTTCTGGTTAGGACCACTTGTCCTGGGTTGACACAGCCTGCACTCACAAACCCTCTTCTCTCCCCACTGTGCCGGTTTCAGGCTAACTGGAATATTTCAATGAATAAAATGAGATTATAGGCAGCAAAAAGCAAACAGTGGTGATGTCTACTTCACACATAGGTTTGCTGAGATGTATAAGAGCAAGAACACAAACATAGGTAAGACACACAGAGACACAGAGTCTCTCGGTCTCTCTGGGAGCTGCTGTGTTTTCTCCTCTCTGCTGAATAACCTCACTAACCACTCTGCTTCTAACCCCCCTGGCCGATCCTCCAAACTCACCTTGCACGTAAGGCAGACCTTGGGGTAAGGTAGACGGGTGGAAAGAAGGTGAAAGGGTGGAAAGAAGGGTGGAAAGAAGGTGGAAGCCCCTCCTGAGGACTCTGATTTCTGGGAGGGGGATTGTGTTTCTGTATTACCTTTACCTTGTCTATTTCTGTAACTATTCCTGTCTGTCGTGTATATCTCTGCTTGTATGTTGTGCTAAGCTGTAAATAGAGCTTCAGTCCTTAACTTCCAGCTGGCTGAGTCTAGTGTATATAATTTTCTCCATTAAAATATTCCAATTAGCCTCAAACCAGGACAACAAGCATAACCAGGTGTGCTAAGAATAAAACCAGTGTTGACAGGATCTTGCAATGATAGGACAGGGGCCAGTGGGTTCAAACTGGAAGAGGGAAGATTGAAACTGGATGTTAGGAGGAAGTTGTTTGCAGTGAGGGTAGTGAGACACTGGCACAGGTTGCCCAGGGAGGCTGTGGGTGCTCCCTCCCTGGAGGTGTTCAAGGCCAGGTTGGATGAGGCCTTGAGTGAGCTGGACTAGTGGGAGGTGTCCCTGCCTATGGCAGGAGGTTTGAACTAGATGATCTTTGAGGTCCCTTCCAACCTTACCATTCTATGATTCTATGATTTAATCTCTCTGACATCAGTGCAGAGTTCCGAGTCAAGCGGTTGCCTAGCATCAAGAAGTAAAATTATTTCCCCTTCTTTCGAGTTTGCATCTTCTGCTCGTTACTCTGTGTCTGCCTTGCCTTCTGTATGACTTCTCATTCCCTTCCTCACGCTGTTGCACTTGCCTTTGCAGTGGTCAGTGTACATCCGTGCTGCCGTCCGCAAAGAGAAGGGGCTGCCAATCCTGGTGGAACTGCTTCGAATAGACAATGACCGCGTGGTGTGTGCCGTTGCTACAGCTTTACGAAACATGGCCTTAGATGTCAGAAATAAGGAGCTAATAGGTATGTTCCTTCCAAACACTTTCTATATATTGGGTGGGATTCCTGGTGCGGGTTCGATTTGGTTTTGTTTCTCCAGTTGCCAGCAGCGTGAACACAATGAAAACAATTATTCTCACAGTTCTAGCAGAGTTCCTCGAATTCTTTCTCTAATGTGTCATATTCAGATTTTATGTGATAGCTTAGTGCTGTGTTGCAAGGGATTGTTAAGTTAATTAAACATCATGCAGTGTTTTCCTGATCTGTCATGTTGTTTCCAGAAGGAAAGCAATGGCTTTGTTCTGCTTTAGTGTTTCATTCCTAGGCTGGCAGTAGCACTTGCATGGTCTAGAGCAAGACTCTAAGTAGAGCAGCCGCTCCTAATCCTCAGATTGCAAGTAATTTTGGGGTCGTGAAGTGACAAACCATAAAGATTTTAAGATGGTTCTGTGAATTGAGTGGGCAGATTAGTAGGTCCAGCAGGAGAAGAGGTAGGTGCTTGATTCACAAACACAGGTGCAGTTAAGGAAGAGGATAATAATTTACATGAATTGTTGGTGCCCCTGAATTCTGATGGCCGGGTAAGCAATCACTATTGGGTATTTGGGTGTTTGGATTACTTTCTCTTAATTTTATTTAAGATTTGGCTTTGTATCTGCAATTCATCCAGACACAGTGGGTCACTGAACTGTTGTTTTCATGTTCTGTCTCTCAACAATGATCACTTCCTTGATTTGGAACTGTTTCAACAGCCATGACAAAAGTGTTTCTGCTTCTGTACATTAAGAGCATATTTTTTGTTCATTTTTGCTAACTTGTTATCATTCCAGCATACTTCCTACTCTAATGATAGGATTCTACAAATGGGTAATTTGTTGATGGTGTTTTCTTGTTTGTATGCAGTGCTTTCTCAGGGTCAGTGCTCCTTTACAGCAATGCTCCACAGGTTGTTAAAGCAAGGCAATCACTCCTCTAAGGTATTACACTAACTAAAGAGATGTCACTGACAAAATGTTGTAAAACCAAGAGGTAGAAGTGGATGAATAGTGTAAACCTGTTGTGATTGCCCAGGGCTGAGCTCAAGACAGATGCTTTATCTGCAAGCCTAGCCTGCTTTTTCAGCTTTTGCTCGTGTTGTAAGGGGTAAAATTAGCATGAAATTAAATTTGTTCTATGTAATGTGTTCAGCTTTCAGGAAGGGAGCATATTGCATATATGTTCTTAGTGGTTTTCTGTCGTTCTCTAGGAATTTCAAAGTAGAAGTTACTACTGAAGCAAGTATAATAGACCATCTAATATCAAATCTTTTTTTTTTCCAGTCTCATGATCCCACCTCCACATTCAGTGTACAGCATGTCATAGTTTATTATTTCACATCTTCTTCCTTTATTTGTGGCACTTCATCTACAGGTCTCACAAACCACATTCATACTGAGAGATCTTCTACAATCTCTTACCTCTTGACATCACAAAAAAAACTCTTTGCACTTGAATTTGCAGAGTATAAACACGAATTAGACTATAGGTGGTTGCCTTTTCTGTGTTTGATTTTTTTACTTTTCAATTGTCAGCTTTATTTCCTTCCCCAAATCTGCAAATGTGAAATGGAGCTCAGTAGGACATGCCATTCAAAATGCTGGGGAAATTGTGCATGAGAAACATAGAATCATAGAATGGTCTGGGTTGGAAGTAACCTCTGAAAGTCATTTAGTCCAGCCCCCTCTGCAGCAAGCAGGGGCATCCTTAACTAGATCAGGTTACCCAGAGCCCTGTGGAACCTCACCATCTCCAGGGATGGGACTCCAACCACCTCCCTGAGCAACCTGTTCCAGTGTTCCACCACCCTAATACAATCCAAGAATTACATAACCTAAACATTTTAATATTTTATTAAATTCTTGAAGAACATGTGATACAAAGATGAATTTTTAAGAGGTGGGAAAAGTCTATTGAAAGTAATACCTCCTAAATGTATTGATGTAGCCAACTTCTAATGGCTGTACAGTGCTGCTCAGGTTTTGTGGAATTGTGCTTCATAACTGTGCTGTAATTTAAAGTCCAAACATGTCAATGTGACAGGGAAATTATGACTATAATTCCTGTGCCACTTTAGCTGTGGTCTTTATATGCTCATTTCTTTGGCTTTCATTGTTGAACTTCAAAGAAGCAGTAATAACAGTAATTTCTCTTGTGCCTGAATATTTTTTTTAGCAAATAAATCATATTATGACACTGATTTTCAGAAATGCTAAATACCTGAAGTGGTCAAGGATTTCAACTCGTGTTGCAGGTGGTTCATTTCTGGGAATATAGAGTTTCATGTATTCTACAATGCCTTAGCTATTATGGAAAGGAGGACTCAAAAGGAGCTTTTTCAGGCTAGTTGCTTAACCATCTATCTACCTGAGCAGAACTGACATCCTGTTTATCTTCTCTTCTTTGCAATTTTTGTTTGTGCATCATATTCTTATGGTGACAAACTCTACCCCATGAACTGGAATTTCCTTCTTAAGATAACCTTTTTTTGTAGTTGAATTTTCCAACTGTGTGTTGGAAACATCCAACATATATATATATATGTGTGTGTGTGTGTGTGTGTGTGTGTATATATATGTATGTATGTATGCTAAAATTTCATAAGTCAAATTGAGGTGGCTGAGCTTTTTTTTAATGCCTCTTCAAAGCTTTCTTTTCAGTGGTGCTGTGGTTCTGTTCCCAGCTGACAAATTTTTACTGAAATGGGCCAGGGAATTGAACATTCCTCTGTGATACTGCCAAACATTCCATAAATCAGTCCTGAGACACCTGGCAGGTGTATCAGAAAGCTTGCTAAAATTCAGGCTCAACTGTACTGAACTACAAAACAAACCAACCAACCTTTTTTTCAGATGTCCAAGAGTTTCTTTCTAGACTTCATTGAATTGACCAGTCTGTTTTGTTTTACACACAGAGCTAGCAAATGTGTTGTTCTATTGCTAAAGATTAGTGCCAGGCTTCTCTTTGAATTTATCCATTTCAATTCCATAACAGCATTTTTCGTAATTGTATTGAGGTCTTTCTCCTGGATTTCATTTCAGGCATGCTTTGTGCCCTTAAAAGGACTCTCTTTCATCCCTCTCCATCACTTTTGCATTGTGCCATGTGTCTCCAGGTTGAGACATTGTAAGAATCATAGAATCATAGAATGTTAAGGTTGGAAGGGACCTCAAGGATCATCTAGTTCCAAGCCCCTGCCGTAGGCTACTCAAGCCTACAGGCTGCTCAAGGCCACATCCAACCTGGCCTTGAACACCTCCAGGGAGGGAGCAGCCACAACCTCCCTGGGCAGACTGTTTCAGTGCCTCACCACCCTCACTGTAAAGAACTTCCCCCTAACATCCAGTTTCAATCTCCCCTCTGCCAGTTTAAACCCACTGCCCCTTGTCCTGTCATTGCAAGACCTTGTAAATAGTCCCTCCCCAGCCTTCCTGTAGGCCCCCTTCAGATATTGGAAGGCTACTCTAAGGTCTCCTGGAAGCCTTCTCCAGGCTGCAGAGCCCCAGCTCTCTCAGTCTGCCCTCATAGCAGAGCTGCTGCAGCCCTCTGATCATCCTCATGGCCTCCTCTGGACCCCCTCCAACAGTTCCATGTCCTTCCTGTGCTGGGAGCTCCATTACTGCACACAGGACTCCAGGTGGGGTCTGACAAGAGCAGCAGGCATATTCATCTTTCTCCTCCCCAAAATTAAACAACATTCAGACAAACAGGTGGCAAACATGGCCTGCTAAGTACTAGTACTAGGTAATCCAACACCTAGGTTTCCCTTCCTTGGGCATACTGCTCAGGGACATTCTTGGATACAGTCAGATTACATTCACTTTCCACTTGCCTTTCAGGATCCTCACCTGCATGAAATATCACCCACTCTATGTTGCTTCCCAAGAATGCACCCCATCAGGAGGCTTATCAGCCTTTTCTTTCTCTCAGCAGCACCACAGCTGAGGAAAGTGATACTGTGGGTCTTGAAAAGGCCAACTACTGATACTGCCTGTTCTGTCCATCTTTGGTTTCAGCAATCTCAGATGCATAACACCCATGTCCCTCTGGTACCTGAGCATCTTCCTTGCTTCTTCTCATGTGCTCTGCAAGCATGTTTGAAAGCTTGTTTTTCTCCCATGAAGCAATTTCTACCTCTGCTGAGCTTCTCCCCAGGGCCATTAGCTTCTCCCCCCCAGCCCCACTAGATGCCTCTGAATTGGCCCAAAATCACATGGTTTTTACTTTTGAGCATTCCTTTAGACAGAAGGAAATCACTTTTGTCCCACAGGTACTCCAGGAGCTTTGTTGATGCCCTCTGTGCAGCTATGTTTTCGCCAAAAGGGGAAGGAGGCAGGAGTAAAATAACAAACTCACCTTGCTGTGTTCTCTCAGCACTATATAAGTGACTTAATTTCAGGAGTGTAGTTTGTAACTTGAGGTTTACCTGCCACTTTAAACAATCTCCCTAGAGTCTCCCAGCTAGCACTGGTGCAGCAGCTTCCTTTCTTGCTATTCCATCTCACAACTCTTCAGGTGAGGAGGCTTTCCAAAGCAAGCTTCCCCATTTGATTCTGGGGAATGAGCCAGCTTCATCTTTCTTTTATCTCAAACAGCCAGCAGTTTTGCTCTCTGCTGCCATCCACAACCTCTTCAGCAAAAGAGAATATTAAATTCACAGTCAATTGAGAACTCTGTGACTTGTTATTCTGCCTACTCAAACAGGTACAAACTGTCCCTGTCAGTGAAATTTTTAAAGGAGGAATCCTTGTTCCCAAAATTTGCATTTGCATTGTTCTTGTGTATATAGATGACATTTACCTTTGATTTTAAGTCAATGCCACAATTATTGTGGCATTTTAAAGTGCAGTAGCTGGTCCCTCAGAAGAGTTAAGCTGATTTTCCAAGCTGACCTAGATGAGAAATTTGTCACTCTTTCTGTACAGCAGAATATGTACAGTACAGGACTTGCCCTCTTGCAGTGCAATTTGGAATTTGTATTAGTAGTGCATTTCATACTATGCAGTGCTAAGTCCAAAGACTATGGACTTTGGAGGGAGTTGAAAATACAATTTATAACATTTGGATGCAGAGTTTTGTGCTTAAGATTTTTCTGAGAGTGTTCTCTTACCCCAAAAGTGGTTATTAATGTTATTCTGAGTCAGCACTGATTGAGAGAAATATTATAGCAGTAATTCAAGAGCAGCATTCTTTCTCTCAGCCTCTTGGCCTGCATTTTTGTGGTTAAGTAGAAGATGGTTTTAGAGACTGGAAGTATTTTGGTCACTCACCCTTGGGAAAAATAAAAAAAAAAAATAAAAAAAAGGAGGACATTTGCATGTAAAGTTTTTTGTTGACTTCTTATCCTGTGTTTGGAGAATCCATGTCTGTTCAGACTCTAAATTCTAGGAAGTTTGGTGGGCTAAAGTGAGATGTTGCAATGCATAAGACATCCTGCTGTCACTGTAAATGCATGATTCAGGTAAGCCAAGTTCATAGAATCACAGAATGGTAAGGTTGGAAGGGACCTCAAGGATCATCTAGTTCCAACCCCCTGCCATAAGCAGGGACACCTCCCACTAGCACAGGTCACTCAAGGCCTCATCCAACCTGGCCTTGAACACCTCCAGGGAGGGAGCAGCCACAACCACAATGGGCAACCTGTGCCAGTGTCTCACCATCCTCACTGCAAACAACTTCCTCCTAACATCCAATTCAAATCTCTCCTCTGCCAGGTTAAACCCATTGCCCCTTGTCCTGTCACAAGACCTTGTCAATAGTCCCTCCCCAGCCTTCCTGCAGCCCCCTTCAGATCCTGGAAGGCTACTATAAGGTCTCCTCAAAGCCTTCTCTTCTCCAGGCTGCAGAGCCCCAACTCTCTCAGCCTGTCCTCATAGCAGAGCTGCCGCAACCCTCTGAGCATCTTTGTGGCCTCCTCTGGACCCACTCCAACAGTTCCATGTCCTTCCTGTGCTGGGGGCTCCAGAACTGCAAACAGGACTCCAGATGGGGTCTTAGTTGTTGAAAGTTTAAATAGACATAAATTTGCAATGCACAAGGTGCCAGAAAGCATTAATCAGGAATTGTAGGCATTTGTTTAGAAGAAGGTGAAGACTACATATGTGCTGCAATTTGGTTAATTGGTGTCAGCTTTTATTGCACTTCACTCAGTATGTTTAATAGTTCAGCTGTCTAAAACCTGTATTTCAATAAATACCTGAATAAGAACTTGATTTAGGCAACAGAAGATATGGTCATGCATTTATAACTGGTGCCCCTCACCACCAGAAGAAGGATGCTAGTTAAGGTAGTAAATGCCTAATTAAGCATTGATGTTTTATAACACCTGTATGGCAGGTGCCTGGTTTCTAGTGTTCTATACCTAAGTTACCTGAGAAGTTAAAACTAGTAAAAGTTTAAATGCTGAGTATTTTTTCTGTGTAAAAGTGTAAAAGCCTTGTGTCCAGGAGGTTTTGACTTTTTATGTGCCTGTAGCCACTTGTGTGTTGCCTTCTGCTCCAGTTTATCTCAAATGTATTTCTGAGAAGCAGAACTGTAATTACAGAGGTTAGGAAAGGTTTCCTTCCTAGGTCAATTCTTATTAAATAACATTCTCAAGTGGAGGGATTTGGGAAGAAAACCAGGGTTGGTAAAACTGAATTTTCATTTTGTTATCCAAGTCAAGATCAAGCTGTTTCAAGAGTAAATGAAATCTTTTTCACCCAAACTTCTGTACTGCCTGTGAACTGTTTGAAAAAAAAGTTGGTTGGCTTCTGTGATAGACACAAGAGAGAAAATGGCACCTCTCGGTGTTCCTCCCACTCCCATCACATAATATCTTGGATTTTGTGCTGTAATGGGTCCTGTGTGAGAACCTAGAGAAGCCTAGAAGATGCCAGTACTTCTGTTTTAAATTCTGAACTCTCACAGAATCACAGAATTAAGCAGGTTGGAAAAAACCTCTGAGATCATCGAGTCAAACCTATCACTTCTCATCAACTAAACTACAGCACTAAGTGCCTCATCCAGCCTCCTTTTAAACACCTCCAGGGATGGTGACTCCACCACATCCCTGAGCAGCCTATTCCAATGCCAATCACTCTTTCCATGAAGAATTTCATCCTAATGTCCAACATAAACCTGCCCTGGCACAGCTTGAGGCTGTGTCCTCCATGTCACTTGGTGCCTGGGAAAAGAGACCAGCCCCACCTGGCTACAACCTCCCTTCAGGTAGTTGTAGAGAGCAATGA
The DNA here is from genome assembly GCA_013399775.1 of Semnornis frantzii. Taxonomy (NCBI): domain Eukaryota; kingdom Metazoa; phylum Chordata; class Aves; order Piciformes; family Ramphastidae; genus Semnornis; species Semnornis frantzii. Next base: position 3,283 of record VWYK01078207.1, on the reverse strand, counting down.
GGTCTGCCCTGAGCCTCCTCTTCTACAGGCTGAACACCCCCAGCTCCCTCAACCTCTCCTCATAGGGCTGTGCTCCAGGCCCCTCACCAGCCTTGGTGCCCTTCTCTAGACATGTTCAAGCACCTCAGCATCTTTCTTAAACTGAGTGGCCCAGAACTGGACACAGTACTCAAGGTGTGGCCTGACCAGTGCTGAGAACAGGCAGAATGCCTTCCCTGTTCTCAAGAGAATCTTCTTCAGTACTGCATCATGAAAGCCTATCTGGATGACAGCAGTAATTGTAAATAATGCCATATAATGTTGTAAGGTTTATAAACCTTAAAGCCTTTATGACAGATTTTAGAAGTTCATGTTCACATTCAGTGTTACTTAAGACCAAACACTGAGTACAAGTCATAACAATTGCAAAATCTTATAGAGGTGACCTGGGAAGGCCAAAGTTCAGTAAGAGTACCAAACCCAGCCCAAAACCCAACAAGCAATGGATTTTCACTTCACTGATGTGCATTTCACACAGAAGAAAGTGGCCCAACCTCCACTCTATTATTTTTCTTTTTGAGATAAACAGTTTCTGTTTGGTTCTGTTCTTCTGCACAAGATAGGAAGCAATTAAACTTAACTGTTTCTACTTTTCTCACTCAGAAGATTGATGCTTCAAACAATTCAATATTAATTTTCATCTCTGTTTCTCAATATTTTCATGCTGAGAAGTGCTGCTTGCCTTTTGAAAATCAGTGTTCTGATCTAAAAAGTGCCTGTAATTCAGTCTCATAGTCCATAGAAGACACAAAGGTAGAAATGCAAGTGTCACAAACTGCCAAAGTAATTCTAAAAGTACTTTTGAATCCACGAGGAATTACCTTAAATCTGCAAAACAGTTTTGAAAATCCAAGTTTTATGAGAGCCTTTCATTAACAGATGTGTGTATCAAAGCAAATGTTTCCATCCTGTTCAGTGCCAGCTTCAATTGGTAGAACAGAGAGCTAGTTTTATGATATGTGAGATGCATAATAACCTTTTCATCTGAAACTTTTATCAACTTAAGTCATTTTTCAAGTGATAGAAATTTAGAGCATTTTTTAAATAAAAGCCCTTTTCTTTGAAGAGACTAAAACTCACCTCCTGTTCTTGGCATGTTGGTGAAAGAGTAAAATATGGCAGCTGAACTAGCATTTGATAGAGGGAATTAGCATCCTTTTTTTCTCAGATATGAAGATCCTGGGAATTGGGCTGGGGCAGGGGCACTTGACACAAAAGATGTTGGATGTGAAGCTGGGAAACTAAAAACTTTAAGAAAAAAAAAAAGAGGGTGAATGTGTATCAATTTAATCTACAGATTGATTGCTTCCAGGCATATTAGTGGTAATCTTCTCTGTGCATCTACAGTCATTCACTCTAAGTTAGTGTAATTCTTCTTGCAAAAGCTTGTACAGTCCTGGTTCCCAGGTTAGCTGTTGCCAGCTGAAGTGGTGGTACACAACAACCTCATCCCTGGATATGGATTTTAAGACATACTCAGTCATTTGTTCCAGTATTCCCCAAAATTGTCTTCTGCCTATTTCAGAGTAGTGATTGCTTAAACAGGGGGAATGTTAAGGACAAAATCCAAGCACCCTTTACAAAGGTGACCCAGCTGGCATTCTAATTAAGTCTCAATGCAGTTAAATTGAAATTAGTTTTTCTTTACATTTCTGACCATGAGGTGATTACATGACATTGCTGCTTGCTATCAGTTGCCCCTGTATATATGCACAGGTGACTGCATTCACCAAGGTGAACCTGTAAGGAGGTTGTTGTGACGGAGATGGGGTAATTAATTAATGCGATATGATATTTAATATTAAATATTCAGAACTTGCATCACCCCAATCACCACTTAATAATAATACTAACAGGCTCTTTGAAACATTATGGAAACTATGTACAGGCTATAACAGGATCTGGAGATAACTATTAAATATAAACATAATTAAACTCAATATGAACTGGCAGAGAAGGCTTTGCGGCCAGTACGCCGCTTGCTCACTAGATGGACACAAGGAGCTACTTTCTGCTTAGGGCAGAAGGCAATTAATAATTCCAAGAGGCTTTTGATATTTACCCACAGAATTCTATCTGACAGTACCCAAGGC
>VWYK01078205.1:0-10627 GCA_013399775.1 Semnornis frantzii | reverse complement strand
GGTCCAGAGAAGGCCACAAAGATGCTGAGAGGGTTGCAGCAGCTCTGCTATGAGGACAGGCTGCAAGAGTTGGGGCTCTGCAGCCTGCAGAAGAGAAGGCTTCCAGGAGACCTTAGAGTAGCCTTCCAGTATCTGAAGGGGGCTCCAGGAAGGCTGGGAAGGGACTATTGACAAGGTCTTGTAATGCCAGGACAAGGGGCAATGGGTTTGAAGTGGCAGAGGGGAGATTGAAAGTGGATGTTAGGAGGAAGTTGTTTGCAGTGAAGGTGGTGAGACACTGGCACAGGTTGCCCAGGGAGGCCTGGATGCTCCCACTCTGGACGTGTTCAAGGCCAGGTTGGACGAGGCCTTGAGTGACCTGTGGTAGTGGGAAGTGTCCCTGCCTATGTCAGGGGGTTGGAACTAAATGATCTTTGAGGTCCCTTTCAACCTTACTATTCTGTAATTCTATGAAACTCAAACCTTACCTTGAAAGCAGGAGCTTGCAATAATTTTGCATCCTGACATCCAGCTCCAGAAAATGATTTAGGTAATTCATGCAGCTCCCAGCACCATGCTGCTAACTTGATGGATGTTACAGGTGGTGGTACTTATAGTAAAGAGAAAAGCCAGGCTGGGTCCATGTTTTGTAAGAAATAAGCTAAAACCCTACATGTCAGTTGGGAAAACACAAAAATCAAAAGAGGGAGGAAAGCATGGTACAGAAAAAAAGGTTATCAAAAGAGGAGAATGAAACTCTCACAGCTACAAATATCAATGAGTAGTGCCATACACTGGCCTTGTGTAATGACACCTTGTTTACGTGGCTTGTATTCATGATGTTAGCTACTCCCTGAGCAAAGGCTGAAGTAAGGATCTGTGAGGATATTTTTAAATAGGGCAAGGAGCTTCAAGTAGGAAGGACTATAAGTGCAAGAGTAAGTTCTGTAGGGTTTAGACAGTTGCCTATGGTCTTGTGCACTGGCTAAAACTTCAGACTCTGTGAAAGACATTAAATCAGAGACTCACCAAGATTTTAGTAACAGCAGCTGAGCAAATGTGGATGGTGTATGACAGAAGGGGTGAGATTTGGGGTGCATCCAGTCCACCCTGTCTTTCCTTCTATGCCTGCAGAGCATAACGACACCAAAATGAGACATGTAGAGATAATGCCATTCTCTCACATTGACTACACTCACACCTTTGCAGAGGTGAGATGAAGTGGTATGCACCTTTTCCAGTAAAGCATAATGGGAAATATCACAGAATCACAGCAACACCCAGGTTGGCAAAGCCTCTCAGGAGCACCAAGTCCAACCTAGAACCCTACTCTACAAGATTCACCTTAAACCATAGCCCTAAGCACCACAGCCAAACCAGTCTTAAACACAGCCAGTGACTCCACCACCTCCCTGGGCAGCTCATTCCAGTCCCTGACCACTTCACTCTGTGAAAAACTTTTTCCTAATGTCCAATCTAAACCTCCTCAGCCTCAGCTTGAGGCCATTTCCTCTTGTTCTGTCTCCAATTAACTGTGAGAAGAGCCCAGCAGCAGCCTCTCCACAATGTTCCTTCAGGTAGTTGTAGACGGCAATGAAGTCTGCCCTCAGCCTCCTCTGTTTCAAATATGGTTCTTGGAGAGCTCCCTTGCCCTCCTCTACTGAAAGAGTTATAACATACACATCCTTTACTGGAGTTGTACTCATCCTTAAACTGGATCTCTGCTTAAAATCCACCCAACATCACAAAATCAGGGTTTTTGTGTGTGCTGGTTATTCCTTGACTAAAATTGATGTTTGTTAAGCATTCAATACTGCATTTCTTTCCTTTGGAAAGAAAGAAAGAAAGAAGAAGTGAGTTCAGACAGCAACAGGAGTTTCCCCCATGCTGCCCAGTAATTTGAATCAGAGAATCAGTTAGAGTTGGAAGGGACCACAAGAATCATTTCGTTCCAAACCCCTGCCATGGGCAGGGAATTCGGTGCATGCTGCCCAGCAATTTGAATCATAGAATCAGTGAGGGTTGGAAGGGACCAGAAGGATCATATAGTTCCACCCCCCCCGGTATGGGCAGGGAATTTGGTCCATGGGTGTTTCATGGTCCATGGTTTCATGGTCCATGGTGTTTCACTCAGCGCCTGACACTGAGTGAAGATGCCAGGATGTGGTCCTCAGAGGAGGGTCCCTGGGGCTGCAACTTTCAGGGATCTCTAAAGGACATGATGTCCCTGAGAACAAGGAACAAAGCTCAGGGCCTTTTCCACTTAAAAATAAATCAGCTAAATGAGAGGAAGCAAGGCAGGTGGCTGATTGCAGGGTGAGTCCAAGCACTGATTCACTGGCTGGGCTGAAGCCATTGTCCCAGTCCACCCGCGCACAGGAAGGAGAGCCCAGTCCCAGACTCCCTGATGGCCACCACCCTGGTACAGCAGTGCACCCTGGCACGGAACAGGGCACCCGAAAACCTCAGTGGGAAAACCAGATGCAAGTACAAAGCAATGCAGCTTTTTCCTATGTTTCTTTCCTTTCCCAAGGCTTGAGCACCTGCAGAGCACTGTACGGCTGCTGCTTTCAATGGGCTCCAAATGCTCACAGGAAACAAAAGTATAAATAATCATAACATGTGTGCTTAGTACACGTATGAGAAACCATTGAGACTTTCCTCTTCCTTGGTTCTGGTTAAAAGAGCAAGCATCAAACCAGGCAGACAAATCACTTCCCATCCCTGCTACTCTATTTAGGGATGTGCTCATCTAGAAAGCCATACCAAGGGACCCTGGGAATAGGAAGGCACTGGTTTACAAGTAAGCCACATCCTCCCCATTTAAGAGATATTTTATGACTTCCTGGGTGTTTCTTTAATACAGCCTCCCCTCCCACCAGTCTTGCTCCCTGTTCTCTGTGGCAGTGGCTGATAGATTAAGGTGACACAACATAGGTTGATGAGGATTAACCTCCTCTCAGCCTGGCTTTTCTCTATGCTTGATACAGTGATGATGCCTCTACCCCACTTCTGGCAATCCAGGTTCCCTGTTTCGAGGGACGGTCTACATTGTCATACATCCAGGTTTTCTCAGCTAGATTAAGCAGGAGGAGGGGTGTGAGAGGCCTCTGAGGAGGCAAGTGAAGAAGTAGCGAACGTGTAGAAATTAACTGGATTCATATTTACATTTGGTAGGTCTACAGAGATGGGCACAGGGCAACCATGCACTCACTTGGCTCCAGGCAGATGCGAGCTGCTTGCAGCTGAGAAGTCCCATTTTATTTGCATCACTGAGCCTGGGTTAAGCTGCCTCAGCACATACACCCTGGCTGCACAGCCCCCAGCCTAGGCTGCCTCAGGTCCAGATGGAGATGAGAAAGCAAATGTTTGCACCTGTTGGTGTGGTCACACATTCAGAGATTTTGCTGATCAAATCAGAAATAAAGCCTCTAACAGATGGATTTGATGAAAAATGAGGTGGGCAAAACTCTGCCCCCGCATGCCTGCAGAGCTCAGTAGGAAAGATGTGTTCATCCTGTTGGTCAGGATGTCACACATCACTTTCTAGTAACCAGCTCAAGCATGGGATGAGGTGCTTGAACGTCTCCAGAGAAGGGCAGCAAGGCTGGTGAGGGGCCTGGAGCACAGCCCTGTGAGGAGAGGCTGAGGGAGCTGGGGGTGTGCAGCCCGCAGAAGAGGAGGCTCAGGGCAGACCTCATTGCTGTCTGCAGCTACCTGAAGGGAGGTTGTAGCCAGGTGGGGTTGGGCTCTTCTGCCAGGCACTCAGGGACAGAACAAGAGGACATAGCCTCAAGCTGCATCAGGGCAGGTTCAGGCTGGAGATGTTTAAAAAGAGGCTGCATGAGGCACTCGGTGCCATGGGATAGTTAATTAGAAGGATTAGGTGATAGGTTGGACTTGATGATCTTAGAGATCTTTTCCAACCTGCTTGATTGTGTGATTGTATGATGGGCACTGCTTGCTCCTGCCTAATAGGAATACCTACTCCGTGTCTTGGAAGAGGCTGATCCCTTAGGCACTGAGCATAGGTACCAGGCATCAGGACAAAGCTCCCTGCAGAAATACCATCTCTCCTTCCTCAGAGGGGATGGGAGGCTGCAGCAGCAGTTTAACACTGCTTTTACCACTGCCACAGTCTCAGAATGAGTTTGTCAGTTAGGTGATTTGCTCCAGAACCCAAGGCCAAGGACTGCAGCTCCTGTGAGCTTTCTGTTGCTGAGTCTGCCTATGCCAATTTAAAACACCATCAGAAAAGGAATCATTTCCACGGCTTCTGCCTGACAGTTTAGCCTAGATTAATTTAAGTGATTACTTTAAATGTAGAGCTTGTGAGTGAAAATCTAGCATGGTGTGCTTTTTTCCTTTAATACTTTGCATGACATTCCCCACGAATCTGTCTCACCTGATGATAGCACAATCTGCTTTCTCCTCTAAGTTATGGCCTAACATGTACTATTTTCTGGAAATGCAAGAGCAAAGGCAAAGGTTCAGAGCTGTTTAATATTCTTCAGTACTAAAACTAAGCTTCATCACTGTGCAGCTGTGTGCAAAAACAGTCCCAAGCTTTCATCAGCCTCTCTCTCCTCTTCTGGAGGATTAATAACCTCTCATACAGGAGTTATTGTCTTCTTTGCACCATCTTATTATGAAAGAAGAAGAAAAAAAACCGAACAAACCCAAAACAACCCAAAGCTACATTAAACTTCTGCACAGGATGCTAATTCTTTGCCAGTTTGGGCACTGTGCAGAGCTTTTTGTCTATTTTTAAGTAGAGAGAATTCACTTTGCGGTCAGGAAAAAAACAAAAAACCCCAATACTTACCTGGAAATCACCTTCTGTGCAATTACCTGATAAGATGTCAAATGAAGCAAGGCTTCATTACTTCTTTGGAGAAGATTTTCATGTGGAAATAGCTCTCCTTACAGCAGCTTGCCAAGTCTATTATTAATGGCTCTTCCCTCACATTCTTTTCTTTTAACTATTGCACAATTACTGCCCCAGCGAAGCAGCTCTTGCCTAATGGAGAAGAGCTGGTGGACTGGAGGGGCTGGCCTGGGCAGTGGTGCTGTGGAGTCAGATCATTCATTACCCACCAGGTCTACTCAAGAACAATAACAGCAGAACTCAGAGAATGCAATCAAGTGCATTCTTCTCCAGGGTGATTAAAGAAATATTCAATTTGATGCCACTGAGGTACAAAAGCTCTCTGTATCCTTCGTCTGCCAAGCATGGAAGAGTGCCTTGCTTTAAGTGATTTACAAACTCTCCTGTATGCCAGAGACATATCATTTACATGGAAGCCAGGCCTTTCTTGCAATCATTGCTTAGGCATAATTGTACCAAAAGTAATGGGGTAGGAGGGAATCTAAATGGAGTAAGTCAGCTTATCAGTGATTAAGGTTTATTTTACTTCTCCCTAAGGAAACCTAGGGAGGTTTGCTAGGAATTTTTTTTTTCCCCCTCTACTAATGGGACAAATGAAGAATAAAGAAATCACATTCCTTGATTCTGATTTTGTACCTATACCTCAGTTTAAAATCTGCAAATAATTTACTGTTGTTATAAAGCCATTTTTAACGAAATGAAATAAAAGTTGAAACAGGTGGAAAAAATTCAAGCAAGCTGTGACTCTGTTTTCCTTCCCTTGTTTCTCTTGAGTTTCTGCTCCCAAGTATCTCCGGCAGCAGTATAGATTGTGTCTCTGTTCCTTCAAAACATTATTAAGCATCCAATAGGAGAAATTAACATTGCACATCACTTAGCAGCAGTTGTGCCCTGACATATTCAAAATCAATTACGTTTCGCATCATGCAGTCTCAACTTTCAGCAGTTATTTGTGGTGCTAATTTGAGTTGCCCTGGATAATTAGAGGATCTGTATCTCCACCACTAAAAAAAAAAATTACTTTTGCTAGGATTTGCACAGAAGTACTAACAAAATTACAATCACAACTATTTTAATAAAGGCCAGATTGTGCCTAGCTCTAATACTCCAAATCTTTAATGAATTTATCCCACAATATCCAGAGAAGATAATTAAGCCCCTTTATCCCCATTTTATATCAGAGGGGAGCTGAAGCTCAGCACTAATGGAGTTTAGATGCTCAGAAACATAAGTACCTTGCTTGCCTCCACCTTTAGCACACACATTGGGAAAAAAATAAAACCACTCAGAATCAGGGATAGTGACAGGGATGGTGTCAGACTTCCTGGAGAGGACCTCAGCCTCTGACACCAATATCCCCATGAGCTGGCCTCAGTCTTAGTGGGCTGCAATGTGTTTAGGACCAACTATAATTTATTAGGTAGGATTCACAGAGATGAGCCCCAATAAGCTGTAAAATAAGATGACAGGGAAAAATAAAAAGGCTGTTGGATATTGGCCCACAGCAGGGAAAGGATTTTGCTAAGAGAGGGTTGTTTCAGAGCTGCTCAATGAAATAACAAACAAAATATTGCACTGTTAGTAATTCCTGTGGGCCCAGGATGCCTTGCAGTGCAGAGGAGTGCAGGTACTCCCTGCCCAGAGAGGGCTTCCTGCATAGCTTTGGGCTGAAGAAACCTGCACTCATTTGTCAATGACAAAAAGCTACAAGGCAATTTCTCAGCCCCTCTGTTTTTCTCTCGAGCAGAAATAGTTCTGTCAACTTTTAAGGTGTTTAAGGAGGTTCAAATGGTTTTAACACTCTGGCTTCTTCTTCAAATTGAATAAAAACTGCTCTAAATCCAATATTGCAAAGGACAAAGGTCGAGGTTTTATTTATATAACAGGGGGATGTAATGACACAACCGGCTGCGGGGGACACGTAAGGGACTGCTTGGGGACAGGATGTCAGGACAGGCAGGGAATTAGCCAGGCAGCTCCCTCTCACTGATTGGAGACCCACATCCGAAACAGCACACCGCATGGCCACGCCGTGCCAAGCCGTGCCTCTGACTCAGACCTTACCGTCGGCAGCCGAAGGAGGAGGCTGAAGGAGGAGGGTGCCCTTCCGCCACCCGCAGGTAGCCATGGTTGCTGTTCTTCCTGCCTCCCATCGGAAATGAAAAACAACGCGCGAGGAACTCCATACCCTCTTGAGCGTGCCGAGTTTCGCTGATGTCGTTATGTAAGCAGTAAGTGCTCCCATGGCGTCAAGCACCAACGTACCACATCCCCACAAACCCCCAGCGAAGGTGCACCTGAAATTCTGCACATTTGATTACAGTGTCTCTGACAACACAGAAATCACAGAATTAACCAGGCTGGAAAAGACCTTCAAGATCAGGCTGGAAAAGACCTTTGAGCTCACCAAGTCCAACCTGTCACCCAACAACGTCTAATTAAGTAACTCATGGCACCAAGTGCCTCATCTAGCATCCTCTTAAACATCTTCAGGCATGGGGATTCCACCACCTCCCCAGGCAACCCATTCCAATGTCAGTCACTCTTTCTGCCAAGAACTTCTTCCTAACATCCAGCCTGAACCTGCCCTGTTGCAGCCTGAGGCTGTGTCCTCTTGTTCTGTCCCTGAGTGCCTGGCAGAAGACCCCAACCCCACCTGGCTACAACCTCCCTTCAGGTAGCTGTAGACAGGTATGATGTCTGCCCTGAGCCTTCTCTTCTGCAGGCTGCACAGCCCCAGCTCCCTCAGCCTCTCCTCACAGGGTTGTGCTCCAGGCTCCTCACCAGCCTTGGTGCCCTGCTCTGGATATGTTAAAGCACCTCAACATCTTTCTTAAATTGAGTGGCCCAGAACTGGACACAGCACTCAAGGTGCGGCCTGACCAGCGCTGAGCACAGGAGCAGAACGACTACCCTGCTGCTGCTGGACACACTGTTCCTGATACAGCCCAGGATGCCTTCTTGTCCTCTTGTTCTCTCACTGATTGCCTGGGAAGCAGAAATCTAATTACTTTGTCTGAGCCTGCTGCAGATGCTGGGCTTTCATATGTTTGGTTGTTTTGGTTTTTTGTTGTTTTTTTTTTAATATCACATCATATTCAAATGCTGGCTTTCTGATCTGTGCAAGACTGCCAACAGCAAAAATCCATTCCATTGTAAGGCAACTTACCTAAGGCTTTACTCTATTATTCTAAGAGTCTGTTGACATTTGGGTTCGTCCTCATGACAGCTGTGACTAATGCAAAATGTAAGCCCTTATCAAAGGCTTTAAGATAAAGTTTACCAGCATTAACTGTCAGGTAGCCTTGTTCAAATGTTCCCTGTACATTTTCTTCACTAGATTTGGAAAAGTGAAGCCCTTCACACAGTCTCTAACTGATGGAAAAGATGCATCAGAGCCGTTCTGGTAACCAGGTGTGCCCCATTTTCCTAGGAGCAGCACTCCCCTGGCAGAGAACAATAACTGACGTTCTTTACCTCAAGTGAACTGTACCCAGTAGGCTAGAATGAAGCCGAGCCAAGAATCTGCTCTTCAGCTGAACTGTTCTACAGGTGAAATCAGTTATGGCTTCAGTCACAGCTTGAACTAGGCTGTGCTTAGAATAGGAACTCTGATTACTCTTATTATCACAGCTGCTCAGAAAGCTGCAGGTCAAATAGACACTATTTGTAGGCTTTGGGCAGATCTCAGGGCAAGAGGGTCCCTCTCTCACACGGGACAGCACAGGACCCCTCTCCCAGTATTCAGAAGTGCTACAGTGCCTGTAGCCATCTCTCACTACTACCAATGCTCCCCAGCTAGCAACAATGGGAAAGCTTTCTGCTGCATGGCCTTGCCCTTGCAACCAAACCTCAGACAACATTAAGGACAGCACTCAATCATTTTTTTATAGCATAGTATTCGATATATGCATTTCAATAAATGTATCTGTCTATCTGTAGCTATCTATGTATATCTATCTATCTTTATATCTCTATCTATCTTAATAAAAATATATCTTTATATACATTAATAAAATTAAGATATCTTAATACGTATATCTTAATAAGAATAATACAATAAAAATACCTTTTTTTTTTTTTAAGCACAGAACTCATTCCTTCAGAAACGGAAGATGCTGCTCCACCTTTCTTGTTTTATCAGTTTTTGCTAAGCTGACAATACATCTCTAAATCACCCAATGAACTTTAAACTTTACAGTCACTCCTACAATTTTACTGTAGTCAGCTCAAGGTAACTGTGAGGTGTTAAGGCCTTAAGTTGTGAGATAGGAAATCATTAGCATAAACTGTGAAAGTTCTGTTTTAAGGATAGAGATAGTTTTACATTGCAATTTGGTTCCTTGGCATGCAAAACATGCTCAGCTACCTTTGGCAGCTGGTGATGCAGTGTGTGCAGTAGAGCCTGGCTAGCACCCAGTCAGATCTTCCCTTACCTTTCTATGCTCTTCTATCTCAGACTGCTTAGGACAGCCTCTAAACCTCTGATGTTTGTCCTTAAGTTACTATCCTTGACTCTCTGCTCACATGGACTAAAGTTCTGCAGTGTAAAGTACTGCTTATTTGATTCTCTGCTGAGACTCAAGCAGCTTTTTGTGAGCTAAAACTCATAAGTCCAAACTATTCTTTGTCCAAATTCTCTACACCCCTGGAGCTTCAGGCTTCCCTGAGTCCTGCACTTCATTAACTCATGCTCAAGAGAAGTGCCCCACAGCAAAGATCAATGCACAAGGCAAAATATTCCCAAATGAAGAGGGGGCGCAGCTTTGAGTTTGGTTCTTCAAAACACATCACAGGATGTCAGAGGTTGGAAGGGACCTAAAGAGATCATACTGTGGAAATTGAGCACCAAGTCTTGTGTGTTAGAAACAGCAAGGCTTGGTGTCAGGGTCTTGTTCTGTCAGTTCTTCCATGAGCTCATTGTATGCAGTTACAGGCTCACAGGATGTCAGAGGTTGGAAGGGACCCAAAGAGATCATTCAGTCCAACTCCTCTGCCAGAGCGGGACCAGACAATCTAGCTCAGGGCACACAGGAACACATCCAGACAGGCCTTGGAAGGCTCCAGAGGAGACTCCACAACCTCCCTGGGCACCCTGTGCCAGTGCTCTGGGACCCTTCCAGTCAAGAAGTTCCCCCTGGTGTTGAGCTGGAACCTCCTGTGCTGCAGCTTCCATCCATTGCTCCTTGTCCTATCCCAGGCAGCAAGTGTGCAGAGCCTGTCCCCCGCCCTCCTGACCCCCAGCCCTCAGATATTGATAAACATTGATTAAATCTCTTCTCGGTCTTCTCTTCTCTAGACTAAGCAGCCCCAAGTCCCTCAGCCTCTCCTCATCAGGCACTGCTCCAGTCCCCTAATTGAGGAGGGATAAAGTACAAGACTTCACCTGTCATTTCAGCCACTCCTCTACCTGTTTATCTAAATGCAAGCAGTCACACAGATTCACAGATTTCAAAGACACAGACTTTAGTAAGCTTCTTGACATTGTTGCATATGTAAATGGTCTTTCAGGAGAGGAAACAACCAAGTCCAGTGGCTGCTCTGGGACTAATGGACTTGTTGCAAGCCTGTGCTTAAACGAAAAAAGAGGTATGTGAGAAGAAAGTGAATGCACAGAAACAGTGAGTCAGAACAAAGAGGATGCAAAAGGAAAAATGCAAGGTCTTTTATCATTGAACAGCACCAAAATAGCAGAACTTTCCACATAAGACAAAGATTTAAACACAATATAGACAAAGGAAATTATTCATAGAATCATAG
>VWYK01078195.1:0-19543 GCA_013399775.1 Semnornis frantzii | reverse complement strand
CTGGGTAATGCCCAATGCCAGGACAAGGGGCACCGGGTGGAAGCTGAGGCATAGGAAGTTTCATTTAAACATGAAGAGCAATTTTTTTCCCTGTGAGAGTGACAGAAGACTGGAACAGGCTGCCCAGGGGCTTTGTGGAACCTCCTTCACCTGGATGCATTTCTGTGTGATCTGCTCTAGATGATCCTGCTCTGGCGGGGGGGTTGGACTGGATGAGCTTGGGAGGTCCCTTCCAGCCCCTGACATTTTGTGATTCTATGATTCTATGATGCCATGATTCTATGAGTCCATGATTCTATGATTCCATTCTATAATTTTATGATTCTATGACTCCATGGTTCTATGATTCTATGATTCAATGAAGAAGAAGAAACAGCCCATGTGCTGTTCGCTCGCGGATGGTCCGAGGTATTTCTTAAAAAATAAATCCCTTTATTCTTCCTCTTGGGCACAAAGTGGGTGAATCAGGCATTTCCTTTTTTTCCCAGCTCCACATTTCCACAGAGAATTCCTCCAGATATTTCAGCATCCACCCAGCCAATGTCACGGTGCAGCTGTACTGCGTTATGCCAACTGAGCATGTGTCCCTGCTGACCCCCAGGGTCACACACCTTTGAGCAGAGGACAGCACTAGGCAGCTGCTGTGACTGAAGCATAGGTCAGTTTGGTTGCATTCTATTTTATGATGCAGATAAAAAAACCCTCATGGACGGTTAACTTTCTTTAATATGAACAAGAAAAAAAAACCCAGAAAAACCCAATATAAATCAAATCAACAGCCTGGAGATAAAAAAACCCAAAGTTCCAGAAAATGTCAACTCCAAGAAATGTGGTGGGTGTAAAAACCACAAAATTAAGCTTTACATTCATATACAGCATCTATGTTTGTTCTGAACAATGCTCAATGGTGAGAACCAGGAACCCCGTGAGCGCTGCCTCCCACTGCAGACATGCTTCCCATTCCCAGGGCCATGGATGTCCCTTCCCACGGCCACCCCTGCAAAGCCACACTCTGTTCTCTGCAGCACCACGAGCAGTTTTGCTTCCTCCTTGGAGAGCCCTTTTCAGCAAGATGGACGTTGTCCTGGTGTCGTGGTAGGCCTAAATAGGCTAAGATGGGCTCATACATGTCCTGGTTTGCCCAGGCGTGCTCCCCTGCTCCTCCTCTTTCTGTGCTGGGGGTGGCGGCCACAGGAAAGGGGACAAAAGCCCTGGCTGCACCTAATATGGGCAAACTGGGCAAAGCACCATCCTGATTGGCTAATCTGTGTCCAAAGGCCCATTAGTCTCAGGCTGAATGGATATAAAGGGATGAGCAGGTAGCACAAAGGTGCTCTCTGCCATTGTATCCATGCCTGCTAACTACCTCACTGATCCTGAGGTGAGGCTCTGATACCTCCACACGTTTGGCCTGCACAGCCAGCGTGACACTGTGCTGAGACTGCACACCGCAAGACATCTGCCTGCACCTGAAAGCCTGCTGCCAAGAGAGCCAGGACCAGGTCAGAGATGTCTGCCTCCTTTCTCCAGCACCCAGGAGCCTGAGGAAACTCCAAAGCCTCTAATGGCTTTTGGCCTGGCAGCAGCCCCGCCACGTGCTTTGGGCATTGTCCCATAATATTTTGTGAGGAAGTACTTCAAGCCTCTTTAATCATTGATTGCCTTCTGCCATAAGCAGAAAGGAGCTTCCTGCATCCATCCAGTGGACAAGCAAGATAACTAACTGCAAGCAGTGTGACTGCACAAACCTTCTCTGCCAGTAAAAATGTCTGCTTACGCTGGGTACCTTTAGAGTGTTCCAGTTTTGCCTGTTCTCTGTATGTATAAATTTCCAAACCCTGCGTTTTGAATCTCGTATATGAGTTTTGTGGCAAGATTCGATGTTAATAAACAGTTTTCATAGTTATTAACAATCTCTGCCTGGATATCAAAATTAATATCAATTATTAATTTTGAATCATTTTTTGTTACACCTGGCTCCAATAGCTAGAGGTATATCTCCAGGCTCTGTGTGAGCTTGTACCAGACCAAGTCATTGGGTATGGTGGTGTCACCTGTCACACTGCAGAAGCTTGGGGGAAGCTGTGCAAGCCACTGCTGAAGACTGAGGCTGGCTCATTAGCCTCAGCTCAGAGTACACGGGATTCACACAGGACAAGGGGTGAGACAATAATTAATCCTTGTTTCCAATTAGAAGCCAGGAGAGGAGGGAAAATGTCAGCTATGTTGCTACTATTTGCATAATACCATTCATTAAATGCCTACTGAAATCTGGTTTAATTTCCAGATTAAAAAAGAAATCAATTAGAGTTGGGTTTTGGGTTTTTTTTTCAGCAAACCCTTCTCCAAAATTTGACTACATTGATTTTTCTTTCCTGAACAAAAAGATTCATTTGACAAATTCCAGGAGCAAAACACAGGATCTGTTTAGAATGAACATCAGCTCTGCAAGGTCTCTCTAGCAACTGGAGGTGTTACAGAGGTTATAAATGCACACAGTGCTTTAGGGGGAGAAAGTGCTTTTGAATAGGCTGTGGTTTCACAGAATCAAGCAGGTTGGAAGAGACCTCCAAGCTCATCCAGCCCAACCTAGCACCCAGCCCTAGGCAATCATCCAGACAATGGCATTAAGCGCCCCATCCAGGCTTTTCTTGAACACCTCCCTGGGCAGCCCATTCCAATGCCAATCACTCTCTCTGTCAAGAGCTTCCTCCTAACATCCAGCTCAGACCTCCCCTGGCACAACTTGAGGCTGTGTCCCCTCATTCTGTTGCTTGTTGCCTGGGAGCTGGGAGAAGAACCCAACCCCACCTGGATACAACGTCCCTTCAGGTAGTTGCAGACCCCGAGCCTCCTCTGCTTCAGGTTGAACACCCCTAGCTCCCCCATCCTCTCCTCACAGGGCTTGTGCCAGGAGCGGAGTCTGTGACTTAATTTGACCCAATGCAGGAAACCTCACCCTGCTCAGACGTGGACAGGACTGACAGGCTGAGAGCTCCTTCTCCATGCGGCGGGCGGTGGTGCATGGCAGTTCGTAGTTGGTGAGCGATTGTCTGGTTAACGGCGATAACAAAGGAGACTCTGCCATGCTAACGACCTACACGACCCCCCCCGGCGCTTGGCGTCTGACTTCCCAGAGGGACAAGTGGCATTCAGCCGCCATCTCGAGTCCTGTGTGCAGTTCTGGAGCCCCCAGCACAGGAAGGACATTGAAATGTTGGAGCAGGTCCAGAGGAGGCCATGAAGGTGCTCAGAGGGCTGCAGCAGCTCTGCTATAAGGACAGGCTGAGAGACTTGGAGCTCTGCAGCCTTGAGAAGAGAAGGCTTCCAGTATCTGAAGGAGGCTTCAGGAAGGCTGTGGAGGGACTACTGACAAGGTCTTGCAATGACAGGACAAGGGGCAGTGGGTTTAAACTTGGCAGAAGGGAGATTGAAAGTGGATGTTAGGAGGAAGTTGTTTGCAGTGAGGGTGGTGAGACACTGGCACAGGTTGCCCAGGGAGGTTGTGGAGCACAGAATCACGCAATGTGATCATGTTGGTTGATTCTGTGCTCCACAACCTCCCTGGAGGTGTTCAAGGCCAGGTTGGACAAGGCCTTGAGTGACCTGTACTAGTGGGAAGTGTCCCTGCCTATATTCAATGCTCAATTCCACAAAAGCAAATACTTATAATGCATTTCTTTTAAAACAGTTTCTACCATCCAATAAACTGAAGTAAGACATCACTGAAATCAATGAGCAGAAATGAAAATCATTACAGAAACCTACTTTTACTATGTCCTATGCAGTTCTGGAAGTTAATGTAGATGCTATGGCATCTCACAGAGATCACAAGCATGTACTAGGACCTTCAGAAGACACTGTAAAACTAACTCACCTTGCACCGTGATAGCTGTGACAACTAAACGCTTGCCCAGCTTCACCTCTTTCTGAGAGAGGCTTCATGGCAAGTGCACTTAAAGCTTTCAGCCGAGACTCAGGCAGTTAGAAGGAACTCCTGAAGTGCTGGCACTGAGAGGTAATGCTGAACTAATATGAACTTCATGCAAATTTTCACATTTGCCAGAGTTGCCGGTTGGGTGAGCTTGCAGTAACAGGCTTGTCAGAGACCTGCCAGGGGAGTCTCTCTGGCAGGCTGTGAGCTGCAGCTGGATCTGCCTTTGCTTGAGATGGCTCTGAAGTGCAGACATGCTTGCACAGCGTGGCTGTAAACTTTCAGCTGGAGAGGAGACAGAGGAACCCAACATCCCTGAAGCAGCTGAATGTCAGGATGATCCCAGAGCAAAGTCAAACCTTAGGTGAAACTGCAGAAGTGAAAAGTTTATTGAGGCCCAGACTGGATCTAAGCCCATCTCATCTGTGCTGAGGAAGCTGAGTTCTCAGGGGAGATGAACACACACAGTTTGCTCATTTTGATTACTGCCTGGGCTGCCCATAGCCAGAATATCTCCACCCCGTGGTGAGAAGACCTACCACCTGCATGGAGCCACACACATGGAAATCAGCATCCCTCCTTCACTTCCTACATGGCCACTGTCACAGCATTAAGGCAAGTTTTACAAGGAACAATGATGTCTTAGACCCTTTAAAGATCAATGAAAAGTCCAACTAGACAAACTTCACCAGTTACACAACTGAGTCCAACATAGTCCTTGCCAAGTCTGTCTCAGCAAAGGCAGTACTTGGGCTTGTTTCATTTGCAGCAACCCCATGTAAAGAAGTTGCTGTTGTTCCCTTAATAGAGCTCTTCCCAGTTCACTGTCAGGATGATTTCCCTGGTACTCTGCCAAGACTTGGATAACAAATAGCCAATGAAACAAATAACAAGATCGGGCCAGAAAGAAAAGAGGAATTATTTAAAAGGAGGAAAGGGACAGATGAGTCTTCAGAGAATATGAGCTGAAGAGAATGCGCTGAGTTTGTGTCTGGTACATTTTGCTTCATTTCCAGTAATTCATGCCCTGTATAATTTCTAGAAACAGAGAGATCAAGCATTTATAAAACACAGCACTAGTAGAACCATTGCAGACAGTAAAAAATGTGATCCAAGATGAGCAAGGAGAAAAAAAAATAAATCTAAGGTTCAACAATCCAAATAGATTGTCACTGGGCCAGCACATAAAATAGTCTCCAACTTGGGCTGAGAAAAAGCAAGTAGGATATTCTGTCCCTGATCCAGAGATTTATCTGCATGCGGTGGTCCATAGACCTCAACCAACACCTTTGGATCAAGGTCTGTATTTCCTTTCAGAGACAAGCAGTGTTTTGTGCATGGAACCAGCTATACCTCCACAGGCAAAGTCACCCAGAAGAATGGCTAAAGGCTGCAAGCTTTCAGCATGCCCACCACAAGATCTCCCAGCAAGATGGTGCCATCACTGCTGTCACAGACCCTGAGAGAGACAGCAGGGTTGTTACTGGCAGAGACCAGACATTCCAGACTTGGAAGAATACTTTGGAGGAGTTCAGAAACAAAATCTATCTGAAGAGGGAAAAGAAAAAAAAAACAAAAAACCAAAAACAAAACACCAAAAGACAAAGAGAACACATTAAAAAATGTTAAAGAGCAAATGACAAAACCCCTGTCATGTACGACTTGCATATGGATAACAATAAAATAATGTTCTTTTACAGAAACATGATGAACAAGCAGTAGCTGCTTGTAAGCAGCATCTTCCTAGGACCATTTCCCACATCTGTGTTTTCCATTAAGACCAGGCAACAGCCTCTGGAGCACACACTGTTCTGTGGAGTGACTGAGAAAATCAGAACTGTTACACAAAGATTGGGCAATAAGTCCCTAGATAAGCTGTGCATGTATTCACAAGTGAAATATGCTGCCATACCAGTCTGCACACACAAGACACCCCATTCATACGTGCAGAATAGGAGCTCGAGACAGGTCAGTCCTTTAGAGGAGACCAAGCTCTGAACTAGCAGTGCCAATGCATCAGACCTGTCTCTGCCAAATGACAGTCCAACCACAGCCAGCCAACCTCTGCTTGAGCTGCTTTCACCAACCGTCCTCAAGTCTCTCATTCATGAACCCAGAGTATAACTCAGACAAGAACACCCTTGTGCTATCTAGGGCATTGTTCAGGGAATCACAGAATTCTCATCTGGAAAAGATTTTCAAAATCATAGAATCATAGAATGGTAAGGTTGGAAGGTCCAGTTCCAACCTCCTGCCATAGGCAGGGACACCTCCCACTAGTACAGGTCACTCAAGGCCTTGTCCAGCCTGGCCTTGAACACCTCCAGGGAGGTTGTGGAACACAGAATCACTCAATGTGATCAAAGATCACACTGAGTGATTCTGTGCTCCACAACCTCCCTGGGCAACCTGTGCCAGTGTCTCACCACCCTCACTGCAAACAACTTCCTCCTAACATCCAGTCTAAATCTCCCCTCTGACGGTTCAAACCCATTGCCCCTTGTCCTGGCATTACAAGACCTTCTCAATAGTCCCTCCCCAGCCTTCCTGAGGCCCCCTTCAGATACTGGAAGGCTACTCGAAGGTCCTCTCAAAGCCTTCTCTTCTCCAGGTTGCAGAGCCCCAACTCTCTCAGCCTGTCCTCACAGCAGTGCAGCCCTCTGAGCATATTTATGGTCTCCTCTGGACCTACTCCAACAGTTCCATGTCCTTCCTGTGCTGGGGGCTCCAGAACTGCACACAGGACTGCAGGTGGGATCTGAGGAGAGCAGAGCCAAGGGGCAGAATCCCCTCCCTTGCCCTGCTGCCCACACTGCTCTTGCTGCAGCCCAGCACACACTTGCTGTCTGGGCTGCACTCACACTGCAGCCTCATCTTGAACTTTTCATCACCCCAGACCCCCAGGGCCTTTTCCTCAGGGCTGCTCTCAGCCGTTACCCACCCAAGATGTGGGCTCAGCAGTGTTGAGTACAGGGGGACAACCACTTCCCTAGTCTTCTTGGTTACACTATTGCTGATAGAGGCCAGGATGCTGCTGGCTTTCTCAGGTCAGGTTACCTGCAAGCCCAGTTGTCAAACCATATAAACTATCCCATTTCTGCCCCCTTCTGACAAGGCACCCAGAAAGTTTAAAACTGGATCAGTAGCAGAGAGTTATTTCCCTAACAAAGTTCTGCTGTGACTGACACTGTCATTGCAGTTCTGGTCCAAAGGGAGGGCCTGGGTCTCACACAGACCCCTGCAAACTTCAATTCCTAAGTGCCAGCTGGTTGCCAGTGGTATACTCCTCTACAGCACAAACTGGTACTAAAGAATGGCAACAGTTCTTGCTGTTGCAAACAGACTTCCTGGCTCGTTAAACCAAAGTTACTGCAGGAGCAGTACTCTGTTTCTCTACAGTGATTTTTATTTTCCTGGGCTAGCAATATCCATATCAATTAATGTTCTGGGTGTGGTTCAGATTGAGGACAGTGCTGAGAGTTGGAAAATTGCATCTGACCTCTGATTTTCCTTATCCCTTTTCAAGTTTTGTTTTCTTTTAAGTTTAAAGACATTTCCATTAAAGAAATTATTTCCTTTCTTTGGAAGGTTGAATTAAAAGCCACTGAAGCCAGTGAGAGCCTTCCCATTAATTTAGTGGGGCTTTACATTAGACTTTCAATTAGAAACAGTAAGGGTAGAAGTATAAAGAAACTGAAGATAAAGGAGAGGGGAGCAGGAGGTGGAAATGTTTCATGAACATTTACAAACCTCTAAGGTTTCATTTGGCTTTATGTTAAGTTTAGGTCAAAGGTTTGGGTCAGCTTTTGTTCTCTGTAGTCCCCAATTCCTCTGATCTTCTTTTCCAGAGCAGAAATCTTGACAGACACACTGTGAAAAGGGGGAAAAAAAATTGGTCTGAAAAGCTGGGACTCAAGATCTGCTAGAAGCAGCAACCACTCTGCTGTTTGTTTTCATGTCACAGAGATTACAGTCCTCTCAGATAAAGCAGCACAGTGTTTGAGTGAACCCTGTAGACATTTTAAAGGAACATAATTAGAGGTCCACATTGCGATTAATGTCCTCGCTTGGCACCTCCTGCAACTCACCTTGGTGGTGAGGAATGGCAAAGCTGAGTTTTAGGACGGCGCTGTGCCCCGAGGTGGGAGCATTAGCTGGGTTTACCACTTGTAAAACTGTTCACTTGGGGACAGTATTTTGTTCTACCAGTAGCAAAACAGAAATTCTCCCACAGAGAGATGATCACTTGTTCTTCAAAGGTCACAGGTCTCCAGGGTGGCAAAGCTGCTGTCCCCTGCCAGCCTTTGCTTTGTATTGACAGGAGAGGGGTGAGCCAGTGCGCTGGTTTGAGGCTAATTGGAACATTTTAATGAAAAAAAAATTATATTATAGGCTGTGAAAAGCAAACAATGGTGATGTATGCTTTACTACTTGCTGAGATGTGTAAGAACAAGGACACAAACATACATAACACAGACACAGACTCCTCTCTCCCTCCCTCTCTCTCTCTCTAGCTGCTGGTTTGGTCTTGGCCTCTCTGATAACCTAACTAACCATTCTGCTTCTAACCCCCTTGGCCCATCCTCCAAACTCACCTTGAGTGTAAAGCAGACCCTGGGGTAAGGTAGAGGGGTGGGAAGAAGGTGGAAGGGTGGTTGGGAGCCCCTCCTGGGGTCTCTGATTTCTGGGAGGGGGATTGTGTTTCTGTATTGCCTTTAACTTTATCTCTGTAACTATTCCTGTCTATTGTGTCTATCTCTGCTCCTACATTGTGCTAAGCTGTAAATAGAGCTTCAGTCCTTAACTTCCAGCTGGCTGAGTCTAGTCTGGGGGATTTTACAAAGTGTGGGGGGGCAGGGAACTCCCAAACCATCACAGCCAGCAAGAGGAGGATTTGGGATACAGATCTACAAATGAAACAGCTCCATAAGGAGAGGGAGTATCTTCAGGTTAATTTTGCGGGTTTTTTTTTTCTTTTTTTTCTTTCTTTTTCATTTCTAGATGATAATGAGGGAAAAATCAGAGCAGCTTCCTGGTCTATCTTCTAGCTAATTTCTAAGTACAAGTCGAAAACAATTACTGAATTTAACTGAGTTATGTTAACAATTACTGAATTTAACTGAGTTATGTTAATCAATTGGAGAATTTGAAAGGCAGGGGGAAGACTACCTAGTAACTGCAGAGGAAAAAAGGGTGGTGATAAAATTACCAGCTCTGGGGGACAGCAGGGGAAAAAGACAGCTCTCAGCCCTGGAGCACTAAAGATGCACTCAAAACACGGTTTCTTCTGCTTCATCCCCAGCTCACTGCTTCTGCCTTACGTCCCTGTCCACCCCCACCTCAGTCACCACAGCACAAGTGTTTGTAAAGCCACTCTCTCTGAGGGCTGGGTGAGCACCAAAACCTTCTGCTTTACCTCTACGGAAAGAGGGCAGATTGAAAGTGGATGTTAGGAGGAAGTTGTTTGCAGTGAGGGTGGTGAGACACTGGCACAGGTTACCCAGGAAGGTTGTAGAGCACAGAATCACCCAACGTGATTCTGTGCTCCACAACCTCCCTGGAGATGTTCAAGGCCAGGTTGGATGAGGCCTTGAGTGACCTGTGCTAGTGGGAGGGGTTGGAACTAGATGATCTTTGAGGTCCCTTCCAACCTTACCATTCTATGATTCTTTGATTCTATGATTCTATACTTTGAGTGCAGGTTTCCTGGATGGGGCTGGCACATTACACATGCTTTGGCTCAGATTCATCATGTTAAGTTTAGGTATTTAACCACAGATCATCTAGTCCCTAATTCCCTTAAAATCCCTCTCCAGGAAGCAGAGAGAGATAGGCATCTCCAGCAGAGGCAATCCCTGCTGCTGCAGCCTTTTTTTTCTCTCTTGCCACTGACTATAGAGGGATCCCGGGACAGGTCACCCTGCTCATCTCACAGCCTCCATTCAAAGGCTTTCCCTGTCTCCGCATGGGGGTAGGGACCATGATGTGGCCATGGAGGAATAGAGAAAAATGAGGTTTCTGACCTACTTCTTGGCAGTAGGCAGCAGTGAGAGTGGCTGCTGGAGCTGAGGGGGAAGAGATGGTAACCAGGCACACTGCACGCATGGATTGGTGGGCTGGGAATGGCACCGGCTCTCCAAACTGCCGCTTCCAGCTTTCCTGTTTAAGCCTTTGCTCCATCTTTGGCACACAGATCTCAGTGATATTTCCCCCTATTCATTTCTGTTGATGTCACATTTTCTTTCTCCTGTGTTTATGTGAAACAACATTATTTGCCATGGTTTTGAGACCAGCCCAAGGAACACAGTTGCTGTCTCGCAACATCTATTTTGGAAACAGCATTTAAGAAACATTTTCAAGCCATGAAAATTCCAAGTTTATTAAACTCAGTATCAGGTATGTGATTTAAAAAAAAAAAAAAATTTATTTAAAATCTCAGGGGAATTGTAGTGCAATCCTGCAATTCTTTATATTAATCATTTCCCTTTCTGATTTGAATTCAGACATACTGGGGACTTATATTATTGCTACATACTGGGGATTTATGTTATTACTTTTCATTGACAGCAAATGCTTTCCGTGCCAGCAGGCTGTCAGTGATGCCTGCACTGAACAACAGAAAATGCCTATTCCCTGAAGGAGTTTTCTCTCTCTCTCTCTCTCTTTCTTTTTTTTTAAAATTATTATTTCTGGACTATGTTTTTAATTATCAACCTTCTCTAGTGTTTCATCTTCCTCTTCTGATATTTTGAGATCATGTCCTTTTCAGACGCCCGTATAATCTCCTGATGGAGGCTAAACTGGCCCCACAGGATGTGCAGCCCCAAATACCTGGCAGCTTTACTCTTGTTGTCTCCCATGGGATGGTTTATACCCCCTTGGCTGAAGTCCTGCTATGAGGAGAGGGACCGGATGCTGTACACTGCACACATCCAAGCAGTCCTGTTGCAATCAATTAGTGAGATGAGATAATTTAAAAGAAAATATTTCCTTTGTCCTATACAAATAACATTTTCATTACTCATTTCACTTGGCCAAATGGCAAACCAAAGCCTTTTCCTAATAAAAAAGGTATGGTCTCAAAGTAAACGCCATCAAAAGTGAAGATACTGGAAATATTCTTTCTGAGAAGGGATTCAACAGAACCTATGGAGACTTTTCATACTCAGGGCCAACCTAAGGGAACTCTCTTTGAAAAAAAAAGTAACCCTCCCCCCCGAGAAAAATAGCACTTTATTCCTGCTGACTCCAAAGAAGAAAAACAACTTAGTTTTACCCAACTCATCCCATCTAGTCCCTGTTCATGCCTGGTAAGGTGTATTTCATAGAATCATAGAATGGTAAGGTTGGAAGGGACCTCAAAGATCATCTAGTTCCAAACCCCTGCCATAGGCAGGGACAACTCCCACTAGTACAGGTCACTCAAGGCCTCATCCAACCTGGTCCTGAGCACCTCCAGGGAGGTTGTGGAGCACAGAATCACCCAACATGATCAAAGATCACATTGGATGATTCAGTTTACCACAACCTTCCTGGGCAACCTGTGCCAGTGTCTCACCCCCCTCACTGCAAAGAACTTCCTCTTAACATCCAGCTTCAATCTCCCTTCTGCCAGTTCACACTCACTGTCTCTTGTCCTATCATTGCAAGACCTTGTAAACAATCCCTCTCCAGCCTTCCTGCAGGTCCCCTTCAGATACTGGAAGGCTACTCTAAGGTCTCCTGGAAGCCTTCTCTTCTCCAGGCTGCAGAGCCTCAAATCTCTCAGCCTGTCCTCAGAGCAGAGCAGTTCCAGTCCTCTGATCATCCTTGTGGCCCTCCTCTGGACCTGCAGAACAAACCAGTTACAGCCACATCTCCCTATCTTCAAACTAGTTGAACCCCAAGAAGTTCCTCTCCGTATTGCTGGGATGCTCCTTGCATATCTCCTGTAAACAAACAGGATAGGTCTTGGTGAGATACTTTGAGCTCCATTTGCACAGAGTAATCTTTTTCCATTACAGGAAATCAGAGAGAGAGGACTCAGTCCTCCCTTTGGCTCAGAATCACAATTCTTGGGCATCCTATAGACAGAGCTGTTTAGACTGCACTCAGAAGTCCCTGTTGAATTCCCAAAGCAGTCCACGAGCTTGCATAGCTCTAAACAACCTGAACCTTGCCACTGCTCTTGCTGCTGTTTTTGCAAGGACTGATGAAAAAAAAAAAAAATCCTTTTCAATTAAATAAACACAAAGCTGTACATATGCTCACACTTCAGAGCTTTGGGGGAATTAGATGTAAATGGCTGTTGATGAAACTCAAATGCCATGTCTGGATGCTGGAATTCAGAGCCAGCTTTCCGGGATTAGATGTCCCAGGCTAACCTCAGCTGTTAGAAATTATTTTGGAGCTCGGCCCTGGCAGGTGAGGGGAACCACAAGGATGAGAACAAAAGGCTTTCTCTGCCTTCTGCCCCTGCCTCCTCTCTTCGCAGTGTTGGCCAAATGTGGTTTTAATTCAGAAATACAAATGTTGTCTTCAAAGTCACTCATGGGAGGAAGGGGGGAGAAGGCAGGGTTAAAAAATAATAATTGGATTTCAATTTATTAAGAGGTTGTTTTTTTTTTTTTCAGTGTGGCATTTCACTGGAAAGTCTTAACATCCAAGTGATGAGCAAGTAAGGGAGTTAGAGAGGGGCTGGGGGTGTTGGAGGTAGTCTGCAGTGTGCTCGCAGTGCAAAGGAGTTCCCTGCAGCCACAAACAGCCTCTAATATTTAGTTTCTTCAAGGCCAGACCTTTTCTGATATTAATAAACCTGTGATCCCTTGTCACCAGAAGACTGGGGAAAACAGCTTCACCTTATGTGCTGTTCTTGGAGTGCTTAGAGCAAGGCAGTGTCACCAACAGCCGTTTGGGACTGTTAGGTTGTTCCCCCTCTACGTTATCCCTTACCTTGCGCTTCTGGAAGACTCCAGGCTGGGAGCTATTTCTACTTCCTCCAGCTTATGCCAGCCACCATACAAGGACTGTGTATGTGCCACAGCTCTGACAGAAGATGTGAATAATGGAAAGGGCTAGGAACACAAGAAGTCACTCTGAGTGCTCGCTGCACTTTCTTAATGTATGTGACACTGACATAATCTGCCCGGGGGCAGCCAGGCTCAGATGGTGCTCGCCCCTTCCGTGGGTTGCCTTTACCAGCAGCAGGTTGTGAAACACGTGTAGGCAGCCTGTGTGGTGGGTGATATGCCACCCACTGAATGGGTGGGAAGCACACAGCCATGGGGAACCCCCCAACATAAAGCTCATTTGGCTATGCCACCCACTGCATGGGTGGGAAGCACACAGCCATGGGGAACCCCCCAACATAAAGCTCATTTGGCTATGCCACCCACTGCATGGGTGGGAAGCACACAGCCATGGGGAACCCCCCAACATGAAGCTCATTTGGCTATGCCATCCACTGCATGGGTGGGGAGCAAACAGCCATGGAGAACCCCCTAACATAAAGCTCATTTGGCTATGCCACCCACTGCATGGGTGGGAAGCACACAGCCACAGGGAAGCCCCTAACTTGAAACTCATTTGGATATGCCATCCACTGCAGGGGTGGGAAGCACACAGCCACGGGGAAGGCAGCACCCCAAACATGAAGCTCATTCGGCTATCAGAGGAGAGGGCTGCTGGTCTCTGGCAGGGCTCTTTGTGGGCTGCCTGGGCACAGCTGCAAGGTGATGGTGTTATGGTGTCATTTCTGACTGTGTAACACACTCAGCACCTACAAACAGCTTGCATGATACACAGAAGCTCAACCAGACACAACTTGCAGGACTTGATATGTCCATCAGATATACTCCCCACCAATATAACAAATCAAAGTCCTATTTACCAAGTACAGAGGCTGGAGAGGAGTGCCACAACTCAGCAAAGGGTCAGTCCAAGACCTTCTTGTCTGGGCTGCAAGGCAGCAACCCATCAATCAGGCATACAGTCCCAAGAGCTGCTTTCATAAATTGCCAGCACCAGGAAGCACATCTCCCACTCCCACTGCCCCCATGCTTCAGAAGTAAAAGTCCATGTCTGTAAGGACAGGAAGCAGGATTAATCTCTCTCTGATTTCCTCTTCTAACTCCTCCTTGACACCTCATTCCAGCTTTCATCCTGCTATCTGGGCTATTTAGTCTAGAGCAGAGAAGACAAGGAGGAGGCATGATAACAGTCTTCAATTATGTAAAAGGCTTATGCAAAAAGGAAGGCACTAAATTGTTACCCACATCCACCGGGAGAGCACAGTAAACTAATGGGTTTAGATGTGGCAAGGGAGAGCTAAGTTCAGCACTATAATAACTCCTCTGCTGCAGGGGTCATTAGGCACTGGAGGAGATTGTCTGGGGAGGCTGGGGGATCTCTGCTGCTGGCAGGGTTAAAGAAACAGATTACACAAACATGTGTCAGGAGCAATTGATGTGGGGGTGGGTGACATGACCTCTTCAGGTCCCTTCTAGCCCTATTTTCTTCTATACCACAGTGAAAACCATCCCAGCCTTGCTCCTTGCCAGACAGCCGTGGGAGAATTGTGGAATCATAGAATCATAGAATGGTAAGGTTGGAAGGGACCTCAAAGATCATCTAGTTCCAACCCCCTGCTATAGGCAGGGACACCTCCCACTAGTACAGGCCTTGTCCAACCTGGCCTTGAACACCTCCATGGAGGTTGTGGAGCACATCTTTGATGATGTTGGGTGATTCGGTGCTCCACAATCTCCCTGGGCAACCCGTGCCAGTGTCTCACCTGTGTTTTGGTACAGGGTGGCAATCCCATGGCAGCAGCATATTTGGCTCAAGGAACCAATCAAGCCAGAAGATAGAATGATGCCTGCAGTTATCACACAGCTGTCATCTCCTGCAGGACCCAGAAAATTACTCTGCTCACTCCTAAATAATTTCATTGTCTCTTAAACAGCCTTAAAAGAAACTCAAGCCTCCTAAGAGCTCATTGCCTCTGCAGAGCACAAGGGCTGACACCCAAACACATGCTACAACTCTAAGGAAGGGACACTTCAAAGGTCACCTCCAAAGCATGGAGGTGTCCCCACAAGCAGTACACTTGAGAGTTGCTTTGCCCAATGCAAGAATACCCGATGTCTTGGACTGCAACTGCATTTGTGACTGCTGCAACCTGGCCTTGCACAGCCTTGCGAGAAGCAGCATCCTCTGAGATGCTCTACTCTGAAATTCACTTCAGATCATACTGTGAGTGGGACTGAGTGCATGTTTACATAAGAACATCCTTAAGTGCTTTGTTGGATTGGAGCCTTCCCTAGCTACATTTCAGGCCCTTGAAGGGCAGTAGGGGTTGAGTAGCCTCTCTGCATGACCTAGGTGCTGAAAGCCTAGCTTGTTACAATGAGGGTATTTTGCTGAATATGATTTTTCTCTCAGTGTTTTAGATATCCCAGGCATAAAAGATGGTCAGTAACAGCAGAATCAAAACATTGCCCCCCTTTCCAACCAACCAAAAGGTGCAAATGCACCCTAACAGGTGCAGCTTGTATCATTACATTAGCTTATCATCTCGATGGCCTCCTCTGGACCCACTCCAACACTTCCATGTCCTTCCTGTGCTGGGGGCTCCAGAACTGTACATCTAAATAGGCATAAGCAAGGAAGCAAGGTGTAAAAGGTAACAGCAGACTATTTACACCAGATAAAAGCTATAAGGTAGGTTGATGACCTTGAAAGAAGCACAGGAGTAAAAAAGTAAAGTACAACAGTGATTTATATACTTGCCCTGCACAAATATTACAATGCTTATTGAAGGGTGTAGTAAATTATGAACAAAGTAGAGCTCTACTAGATTAATGACAGGGGAATTTATATAGGAAAGTTAGTGTCTTGGGGAAGTAGGGAAGAGTAATAAGTTTTATATTAACTCTTTTGTTTCTGGGCTTGAGCATTTCTTTTTCTACTGTGTATGTGTCTGGAGCCCCCAGCACAGGAAGGACATGGAAGTGTTGGACTGGGTCCAGAGGAGGCCACAAAGATACTCAGAGAGGGTTGCAGCAGTTCTGCTGTAAAG
Organism: Semnornis frantzii; assembly: GCA_013399775.1. NCBI lineage: Eukaryota > Metazoa > Chordata > Aves > Piciformes > Ramphastidae > Semnornis > Semnornis frantzii. Next base: position 3,551 of record VWYK01078195.1, on the reverse strand, counting down.
ANTGGAACTGGATGATCTTTGATGTCCCTTCCAATCTTACTATTCTATAATTCTATGGTTCTATGACTAATCTGATTTACATTTTGTAACACACATCTGGTCCCAGGGCCTTGTGACAGCAGTGTAACTCCATCTGTGGAAAGCAATGGAACACCAGAAAGGGTACCCACTGAAATGGAGATGCTAACTGCTAAAAGCCAGCACTTCACCCAGGGTCTGTCTCTGCCACTGTGGAAGCAGATGAGGAGAAACTTCTTTACAGTGAGGGTGACAGAGCACTGGCACAGGGTGCCCAGAGAGGTTGTGAAGTCTCCTCTGGAGCCTTTCAAGGCCTGTCTGGATGTGTTCCTGTGTGACCTGAGCTAGATTGTCTGGTCCTGCTCTGGCAAAGGGTTTGGACTGGATGATCTCTGGAGGTCCCTTCCAACCTCTAATTTCTGTGATTCTGTGACCAAAAGGCTCCCAAACCCTTATCATGAGGTGGTATCCAGAACCCAAGTCTTGAATCATACTATTCCTGTGCCTGTAAAAAAGGACATAAGAGTACAAGTTTTAGTCTAGCAAAGCAGTGCAGAACTTGGTAGGACAATAAAGGGACGCAGCACAAAGTTGTTCACATGTGGTTGCATGTCAAGGTGGGCCAGGACCTCCAAACCCCATTTCGCACCCAAATGACTAGCCTAAACTAAAGGGAAGGACATTTCTTTCTGCAAGAGCAAACTGGATCCACTTAAAGGATTATGTTAAGGCAAGAAAAAAACAAACAAACAAACAAAAAACAATCAAACCAACCAACCCAAAAAAAAAAAAAAAAAAAACCCCCAAACCCAAAAAAACCCACAAAACAAAAAAAACCCCCCAACAACAAAAAAAGAAACAAAACAAAAACAAACAAACAAACAAACAAAAAAAATGTCCACCCTAAAAAGTTTTCAATATATGCGCTTCTGTTTGTTTATTCCACTGAGAGAGACAAATCAGCCATCACACTCCTCATAATCACACATGGATATATATTTGCAATCATATCAAGTCCCAGCAGTGAGTTTAAGAACTTCTTGGAACACTGACATCCATAAAAGAACTAACTCTACAGATTAAATATTGTGGGGCACAGCTGAATCAGTTAAAACAGATCTTAGTCGACTGCATTCCTAGGACACAGCAGCCTGCAGATCATTAAGGTCTGTGATTGCCTTTTGCTGCAGGAGGAGGGGGTGGTGATGCTCTCCTCCAGCTCTGAGACTGTACTTAGTGAAATCAGTGGCTGAAGTTTTTCCTCCATCATCAGGGTAAAGTCCTGAGGAGCTGGCACTCTGTGGTGTGATGCTCATTATTCATTACAGGTAACCCAAACCCCTGACCCACAGCCCAGTGAGCCCCCTTTGAATTTGTCTGTGCTGTGGATCATGCCTCAAGAGGACAATTAGAATGAAGGAGCTCCAATAAAATGTGTTTCGGGGAGTGTATTTCTGATAAATTTTGCATGCTGCTCACTCTAAGAGCCCTTCCCCATGTGTAATGTGGCCAAAGAGCTAGGAGAGGATTGCAGGTCCAGAGTGAAAAAGACCTGCTTATGGGGGAAAAAATAGGATGGCTAAGAAATAAAAAATATTCAGTAGCATCACCGCCCCCAGAGAGAATACATTTCACAGGTAGGGTAGGGCAGGTACAGCTATTATGGAAGTCTGAATTTCCAGCTCCTTTACATTATTATGTTTTCGCTTCCTTGCAAGATTTGTTGGAAAAGAGGAATACGCTGATAATCCTCTCTAAATCATCTCCCTTGAAGTTCTGTGGGAGTAGAGTAGCACATTCTGTTTGAACTCCAGAGCTCTTACGTAATTATTTTCAGCTATGTTCTCTTTAACCCTCTGTGGGGAACTAATGAATTTAAGAAACTGTATGGTTTCCTCAAGTTGCCTATTCTACTCTCTCATCAGCATTAGCTTGAGCTTGGTTGGCAGCTACACACTTAAAAATCATTGTTAAAACTCTTCTTGGTCCATATATGATCTGTACAAAGTTTTCTCTCCTGCAATCCCAAGCACCAATCTAGGCTGGGCAGTGACTGGGTTGAAAGCAGCCCTGAGGAGAGGGACTTGGAGGTGCTGGTGGATGAGGAGCTCAGTCTGAGCTGTCAGTGTGCTCTGGTAGCCCAAAGAGCAACCAGAGCCTGGACCGCATCAGGAGAAGTGTGGGCAGCAGGGCGAGGGAAGTGACCCTGCCCCTCTGCTCCCCACTGCTGAGACCCCGCCTGGAGTACTGCATCCAGTGCTGGAGCCCCTGGGCCAAGAGGGATGTGGAGGTGCTGGAAGGTGTCCAGAGAAGGACCACAAGGATGAGCAGAGGGCTGAAGCTGCTTTGCTGGGAGGAGAGACTGAGGGAGTTGGGGCTGTTCAGTCTGGAGAGAGGAGAAGGCTCCCAGGTGATCTTCTTGTGACCTTTCAGTATCTGAAGAGGGCTACAAAAAAGCTGGGGAGGGACTCTTTAGGATGTCAGATAGTGATAGGACTGGGGTGAGTGGAACAAAGCTAGAAATGGGTAGCTTCAGAATAGATGTTAGACAGAAGCTCTTCGGCATGAGGATGGTTAGAGCCTTGAACAGGTTGCCCAGAGGGGGTGATGGAATCCTCATCCTTGGAGGTGTTTAAGGTGAGGCTGGATGAGGCTGTGGCCAGACTGATCTAGTGTGAGGTGTCCCTGGGCATCTCAGGGGTGTTGGAACTGTGCGATCCTTGCGGTCCCTTCCAATGTTGACTGATTCTATGGTTCTATGATTCTATGACTATGACTATGATTCTATGACTCTATGATTCTGATTCTATGGTTCTTTGATTCTATGATTCTATTACTCTATGATTCTATGATTCCATGATTCTGTGATTCTATGATTCTATGACTCTATGACGCTGTGATCCTGCCCCTGTGTTACTCATCATCTCATCCTACATCATCTGAGGCCCTAGAATCCAAAGACTGGAGTATTCCAGCCTCTTCCATTTGCAGTAAGTGAATGATAAATACATATTTGGTGGTCCACAGCAGCTGCCATCCTGTGAAGAACTACCTATGCACATGTGGAGAGGAAGTCCCATGGGGTTTGGGGTGGACAACTTGAATTAGACCAGAAAGGCAAAAGCTGGGATGAGGTCTGCTGCTTCTGCATGGTGTGACAGCATCTGCAAACATACTCTTCTGCCACAAGAGAGTACAAAAGGAGACATGACATAAAGGAGGATGATTACCTTCAACCCAGGCTCAATCCTTCCCCTGCTGCACCTTAACAAGTAATGGAAGCCAATGGCTGCCCAACTTCACTCGCACACCTGCAAAACTTTCCAGTGGCCTCATTTCCTGTCTCCTCCTCATCCTCCCGCAGAAGTGGGTCTGTCTCCTAAGCAGAAGTAATAAAGGCATCTTTCTCTGGTAAAATCTTTTCAGATGGTCTGTGCCTACATCTGAAAGTAAGGAATTTGTTTTCCTAAGGAATTTGCATTTTCTGAAGATTTCTGGGGTGATGAAAAACTCATGATGAGGCTGCAGTGTGA
>VWYK01078183.1:0-10576 GCA_013399775.1 Semnornis frantzii | reverse complement strand
GAGAAGAAAAGAAGAAAAGAAAATTAATAAATTCTCTCTTCTAATTTTTTCTCTTTATTGCTTTTGTTAGTGGTAAAGATGGAGTTGTTTTGCTTGGTGCTGAGGACAGGGAGGTGAATTAGATGCTGGTGACTTACTAATTCAGGAATCCTGTCCCCCAGAGGTTCCCACTTCTTTATTTTCTGCTGGTTGAAACAAAGCCAGGAGGTGCACATGGCTCTGCACACACATATGTGTCTCTGTGTGTGTGTGATGGGAGGGAGGGGGGTTCAGAAATGTAGTTAGGCCCCCAGAAACCCTGTCCACGTGCAGCTTCAGCCCTGACTGATGCAGCCACACCACCGTGCTGATCAAGGCTGAAGCTGCACATGGACAAGGTGTTAAGGCTGGCAGTTGGGAAAGAGCCACACATGCAGCCAGGCAATGGCCTGTGCTCAAGGTGTGAAAGCTTTGGCGATGTGGCTTGTTGCTGAGCAGGAAAGCTGCAGGACGTGGATGCCAGGAGCCTTCAAACAAACAGTGTTTGAACTGGGCTAGCTGTGTTTGGAAGGGAGAGACAAATGCACACACAGGAAAGCCTGAGCTGAAACTTGTTGAAGTTGACAGGAGAAGTTTTTTTCACTTCAGGTGGTTTTGGGTGACACTGGAGGTAAGCTGAGAGGCAGGATGGAGAAAAGGGCAGAGCAAGGTCTCCCCAGCACAGGGATGCTGGATTACCTGTGAGGTAGAACCATGGTGTTATTGGTACACAGAGAACCCCTGTGAATATCTTCCACCCCTTTCTGGCCACTGACAAAAATGCCAGGTTGTCTGGGACATCTCTGAAGCACAGAGTGAGATGATGAAGTGGAACCTTCAGTGAAGAGAAGCATTAGGGTTGTCTTCTCTTCCCACTTCCATGCTTTCTTCTTCTCCCACTTCCATGCTTTCTTCTTCTCCTCCCACTCCTGTGCTTTCTTCTTCTCCCACTTCCAAGCTTTCTTCTTCTCCCTCTTCTGTACTTTCTTCTTCTCCCACTACTGTGCTTTCTTCTTCTCCCACTTCTGTGCTTTCTTCTTCTCCCATTCCTGTGCTTTCTTCTTCTCCCAGTTCGCTATTTTCTTCTTCTCCCACTCCTGTGCTTTCTTCTTCTCCCACTTCCATGTTTTCTTCTTCTCCCAGTTCTCTGCTTTCTTCTTCTCCCACTTCCCTGTTTTCTTCTCATCTCACTGCCATGCTTTCTGGGTATGTAATGACTCTGTAATCATCAGTAATGACTCTGATACAACAGGGAATTAGCCTTACCCCATGCCTTCAGAACAGAGTGCTTGGAGACATGCTTAAGTACCCAATTTTTGGTAACCTCCTTAAGGTCATTCCCAGGTACGTGCTAAAATCTTTTCCCGAGTGGGGATCCTGAATCTGCACTATTTCCTCTTGAGAGAGACACCTGACTGTGATTTCATTGCTGGATAATAGCTTTGTGAAGAGATGACTTCTGCCAAAGCCTAGGTTGTGTTGGTTTGAGCCTACCCCTTTTGTTGGTCAACAAGAGCTTTCTTAATTGGGCATTATGAGATGGGGTTAGAGATGCCCTAAGTTCAGAGGTCCACACTTTCAGCAAGGGCTACAATCATGTTGGCTTTACAAAAGGGTATAATAAAGGGCTCTACTCAGAGAAAAACAAAACAAAACAAAAAAAAACAAAACAGCAAGAGCCAACAGCTGGGACCTGAAGCCAAAAAAAACCCAACACATTGGTTACAAGCAAGTGAGCCTTGTAAATGGAAAGGGAGGTTGACAACCTGGAGTAATCTATCAAGGAATGGTTAAGGGGTTGGCCAGTCATTAAGGTGCCTTCAGGAAAAGATACTTTAAACAAACCCAGGTCACTGGGTTCAGTCCTGTTTTGAGGTGGAGGGGTTTGTTCTGCACTACACAGGAGACCACGTTAGAGGTTTCAACCACCCTTAACCTCTCTGAGTGAAGAAATGCCAGGAGGTTCTCATGCTCTAATCCAGCTGATAGAGAAAATGGACTCTCACATTGTGGCCATCTCACCCTTAGGCCATCTCACATTGCTTCTTGGACTGCCAGCAACATTCTGTGTTGGAATTTTACATCCCAGCAACCTGGGAAATACTTGAGACACAGCATTGAACACTATCACAGAATCGCAGCATCACAGAGTCCCAGAGTGGTAGGGGTTGAAAGAGAGCTCTGGGGATCACAGAGCCACACAGAATCACAGAACAGCCAGGTTGGCAAAGCCCCTCAGGAGCACCAAGTCCTACCTATAACTCTACTCTACAAGATTCACCTGAAACCATAGCCCTAAGCACCACATCCAAACCACTCTTAAACACATCCAGGGCTGGGGACTCCACCACCTCCCTGGGCAGCTCATTCCAGTCCCTGACCACTCTCTCCATGAAAAACTTTTTCCTAATGTCCAGTATAAACCTAATGAATCTCAGCTTGAGGCCATTCCCCTTTGTTCTGTCTCCAATTACCTGTGAAAAGAGACCAGCAGCAGCCTCACCACAATGTCCCTTCAGGTAGCAGTGAAGTTTCCCTCAGCCTCCTCTTCCTCACACTAACCATCCCCAGCTCCCTCAGTCATTCCTCATAAGACTTATTCTCTAGGCTGTTCACCAGCTTTGTTGCCCTCCTCTGGACCCACTCTAGCATCATCTAGTCTAATCCCCCTGCTAAAGCAGGGTCACCCAGAGCAGGTTGCACATGTCCAGGTAGGTTGCATTGCTGGAAATGAGATAAGGGAGAAACTGTGCCTGTGTCCAGCTTGAGAAGGGTAGAAAGCAACAGGTCCTCTCTAGCTGTTGACATGAAGACACCTTTGGTATCCTGAATGATACCATAGTCTGGAGCAGAGAAGGCTGAGAGGAGATGTGAGCAATGTCTGTCCCTAGCTGAGGGGTGGGTGTCAAGTGGAGGGGGTNACATGTCCAGGTAGGTTGCATTGCTGGAAATGAGATAAGGGAGAAACTGTGCCTGTGTCCAGCTTGAGAAGGGTAGAAAGCAACAGGTCCTCTCTAGCTGTTGACATGAAGACACCTTTGGTATCCTGAATGATACCATAGTCTGGAGAAGAGAAGGCTGAGAGGAGATCTGAGCAATGTCTGTCCCTAGCTGAGGGGTGGGTGTCAAGTGGAGGGGGTCAAGCTCTTTTTGGGAGTGCACAGCAATAAGCCAAACAGCAATGGATGCAAACTGGAAGAGAGAAGGTTTCAGCTCAACATGAGGATGAACTTGTTTGGTGTGAGGGTGGCAGAGCCCTGGAGCAGGCTACCCAGAGAGGTTGTGGAGTCTCCTTCTCTGGAGACTTTCAAAACCTGTCTGGATGGGAACTACCCTGGGTAATTCTGCCTTGGCAAGAGGGTTGGACTTGGTGATCTCTGGAGGTCCCTTCAAACCTCTAGTGGTCTATGATTCTCATATCACAGAACCTCTGTGAAATTCCATGATGTGAGGTCCTCTACAACTAAACTAAAAGGAGGTTGCAGAGAGGTAGGTGTTGATCTCTTCTCCCAAGTAAATAGTGATGAGAGGAGATGACCTCTGGCAGTGCCAAGGCAAGTCTAGGCTGAACATTAGGAAAAACAAATGACTGAAGGAGACATTGGAACAGGCTGCCCAGGAATGTGGTGGAGGAGTTCCAAATACATGGCTCTTCAGGGCATGGTTTATTGGCCACGGTGGTGTTGGGTTGACAGTTGGACTTGGTGATCTTAGAAGTCTTTTTCAACCTTTATCATTCTATGATTACATTTCTAGCAGCAGTACCATTGCCTCAAGTGTTGAGTCTGCTACCTCACTTTAAAAAATACCAGCAACTGAAATAGGATGAAAAATAAATATCTTTTCAAGTCCTGGAACAAAATGAAGGCAAAACCAGCACAGGTCTTTCTGTATCCAGGTCTGATCATTCCTTCCTGGCATCCTGCATCTTCTCAGAGGTAGGACAAAGAGGCTAACCCAATGCAGCCTTCCCTACATTGTTGCATGGGGGAAAATTCATGGATATGCAAGAAGAAGTGCAGATGAAAGGGTGAGAAATAAAAAGAAAAATGGATTAATTCTGGTTTTCATCCTGGGAGCTCAGGCAGGGGAAGCTATAAAAAAGGGTATAGCAAAGTGGAGAATCACACCATTAATGGGAGGCCACACCTCAAGGGTTGTGTTCAGTTTTGAGCACCTCAGTACAAGAGGGATGTGGAGGTGCTGGAGCCAGTGCAGAGCAGGGCAAGGAAGCCGGGAAAGGGGTTGGAGAGTCAATCTGATGAGAAGAGACTGAAGGAACTGAGCATGGGTAATTTGAGGAAGAGGAAGCTGAGGGGAGACCTCCTGGCTGTCTACAGCTACCTGCAAGGAGGTTGTGCAGAGGTTGGTGCTGGTCTCTTCTCACAGGGAATTAGGGACAGAACAAGAGGGAATGGCCTCAAGCTGCCACTGGATAGGTTTAGACTGGAGATGAGGGAAAATGTTTTGCCACCAAGAGTGGTCAGGGACTGGAATGGGCTGGGCAGGGAGGTGCTGGAGTCCCCAACCCTGGGTGTGTTTAAAGGTAATTTGAATGTGGTGCTTGGAGATATGGTTCAAGGTGAACCTTATTGAGCAGGGTTCTTTCTTGGACTTGGTGATCCTGGGGGGCTTTTCCAGCCTCAATGCTTCTGTGATTCTGTGATTCTATGAGCCCAACCATCTTCTCTCTCCTTCCAGTAGCACCTTTCCATGATACTGACCACCTCAACTCATAACTGCAGCTACCAGTAGTGTTAGCCTGGAGTCTTCACCATACCTAAGCCACAACAATCTCCCTCCAAGAAAAAAGAAAAAAAAAAAAAAAAAAAAAAAGAAAAAAAGGAAAAAAAGGGAAAAAGAAAAAAAAAAGAAAAAAGGAAAAAAGAAAAAAGAAAAAAAAAGGAAAAAAGAAAAAAAGAAAAAAGAAAAAATAAAAAAAAAAGAAGTAGCCTTGAAAATAATTAACAGGCTTAGCATTGCCTTGAATTTTGTGACTCCTAAAGTGCTCCAGTCTCCCTCAAAATCTGATGCTAGTAAATTGTATCCTTTTTATTTGAGAAAAAAAAAAAAAAAAAAGGACAACAGAAAAAGGGAGAACACAAAAACAGACTGAGGGCAAAACTAGGACTGATGCCAAAAGATCTGAAGCTAATCAGATCCAGATAATGTCCAAGTCAAATATCTGCTTCCCCTGGGGATGGTGCCCAGGACACAGTGCCAGGAGGATGTCAGTGCTGAGGCTCCATCTCTTGCTGCACCACCAGAGAAAGGGAATCTGCAAATATTTAGTCTGCCAGAAAGACTATTCCAATTAGTGGATGTCAGATCAAGGCCTGACTGGTTCTGAAACATGTAAGGGTTTGGACAGGGCTTACTCAAGTCACACAAGGGTCGTCACTTACTTAAAATTATTAGGGTCTGACAAACTTGTACATCTCCAGGCAGTTAAAGCAGAAACCGCTTAATTTACACTAGCAGGGGATGGATCCCATTTAGCACAAATTCCTGCCTCTCCAGAAAGCTGATCCTGGGCTGATCTCATTGTTTCTCCTCCTCCTCCCCTGGACATTTGCTTATTCATAAATTAAACCCCTCACCATCACTATCTGCAAGGAGGGAAGGAGCCTTTGTCGCAGAAGACAAAGTGTCATCACTCAGCTGTGTTGTGGCAAGCTTCAGCCTGACTGTTGGTCCTAATATGGCCATGGTCCAAGGCTTCCACCAGCAGCTGCAGACAACCAAGGGCTTTTTTGGAAATGGAGAGGGACCACAGAGCCCCATGTGAACATTTAAGTGAAGAGAGACATGTCAACAGATGCAGCAGTGTTGGCTGTGGAAAGGGTGCTGTTCTCACCCACCTTGGGATTTCCACACTGCAGCTATTCATTTGCCTTCAAATAAGGGCAGGAAAATCTTGCAGGTCAAGACAAAGAGCAACAAAGAGACCAAGAGCAACTAACAGGGTGGAATTTAAAACTCATCCCTTAGTGTAGGCCAGGCAGAAAGGGACCTGGGGGCACTGGTTGATGTCTGGCTGAACGTGAACCAGCAGTGTGCCCAGGTAGCCAAGAGGACACATGGCATCCTGGCCTGTATCAGAAATGGTGCGGCCAGCAAGACCAGGGAAGTCCTTCTACCCCTGGACTCAGCACTGGTTAGGTCACATCTAGGTCACTGTGTCCAGTTCTGGACAATTGATTTATGAAAGACGTTGAGGTGCTGGAAGGTGCCCAGAGAAGGGCACTAAGGCTGGTGAGGGGGTTGAGGCACAACCCTGTGAGGACAGGCTGAGGGAGCTGGGGGTGTGCAGCCTGCACAAGAGGAGGCTCAGGCAGACCTCATTGCTCTCTACAGCTACCTGAAAGGAGGTTGTGGCAGGTGGGGTTGGTCTCTTCTCCCAGGCCACCAGTGACAGAACAAGAGGACACAGCCTCAAGTTATGCCAGGGCAGGTTCAGGCTGGATGTTAGGAAGAAGTTCTTTGCAGAAAGAATGATTGACATTGGAATGGATTGCCCAGGGAAGTGCTTGAGTCACTGTCCCTGAAGGTGTTTAAAAAGAGACTGGATGGGGCACTTAGTGCCATGGTTTAGTTGATTAGAAGGTGTTGGCTGACAGGTTGAACTCGATGATCTTGAAGGTCTTTCCCAACCTGATCGATTCTGTGATTCTGTGATTTCATCCCTGTCCCCTCTCCAAAACCAGTCAGGAAGTCCTCAGCATGGTGATGCCTGGGCCATCCTTCCAAGAAAGGCACCAACACCAAATAGCGAGTCCAGGTTTCTCTGCTGAAAGGGTCCCTTCTCCTTCTTTGACTTGAGCTGTGACCCAGAGTGCAGAAGATGCATGTTCTTCTCCCTCTGGACCCCCTTATGCAACTAAGTAAGTCACTAGGGTCTGCACATACCTATCCTTTCTCCTCTGGGCTCTGAGCTCAATCTCTGGCCAACACTGACTACAATCCTGGATCATTTTTCACATCCACACAGTTAAAATGCAAGTATCTGCAGGGTGAGTGTCAGGAAGGTAGAGCCAGATTCTTCTCACTGGTGTCCAGTGACAAAGGGCAATGGAATTAAATTGGAAGACAGCAGGTTCTGTGTAAGCATAAGGATAAAAATTCTTCACTTTGAGAAGGGCAAGAGCTCTGGAGGAGGCTGCCCATAGAGGTCGTGGGGTCTCCTTATTTGGAGGCATTCATAACTCATTTGAACATGCTGCTGGGTGACTTACTCTAGGTGATCTTTCACTAGCAGGCAGGCTGGGCTAGGTGATCTTCAGAGGTGTTTCCCAGCCCTCACCATTTTGTGACTGTGAAAATCCCCTCAAGCAGTGCATGGTGAATGGGCCCTGGACAATGCAACATACCCAAGACCAACTCAGGAGTATGCTAATGCTCTGCCAGCCTCTACAGGTGAGTCCATGCACTGTGTCTGTCAACTTTATAGACCCTAAAACCTTCTAGACATCACAGAATCACAGAATGTCAGGAGCTGGAAGGGACCTCCAAAGCTCATCCAGTCCAACTCCCCTGCAGAGCAGGATCACCTAGGGCAGGTCACACAGGAGCACATTCAGGGAGCTTTTGAATATCTTCAGTAAGGGAGGCTCCACAGCCCACCCTGGTCAGCCTGTTCCAGGTGGAGGAAAGGGACAGGCACCCTCTCTCCATCCCAACAGGATGAGGTGGGATATCCAGGAGATGAAGGCTAGTGGGATGAACCAAGCTTTGGATGTCTGTCACAAGAGAGTCCTACTCTGGAGGGTTTGGGGATGCTAACCTTAGGTGATACAAATCTCTGCCACCCTTACCTTCTGCCTTAGGTCCTTCCTCTGTAAGAGCTGAAAATAGCTGTGGGAGAGCAACTCTGCCAGTATTCACAGAAGTGCAAATTTTGAACTCTCCTTCTCTGGAGACTCTCAAAACCCACCTGGATGTCTTCCTGTGTGTCCTGCCCTAGGCGATCCTGCTTTGGTAGAAGGAGTTTACAGGTTTACAGGCTCACAGGATGTCAGGGGTTGGAAGGGACCCTAAGAGATCTTCCAGTCCATCCCCCCTGCCAGAGCAGAACCATAGAATCTAGCTCAGGTCACAGAGGAACACATCCAGACAGCTTGAAAGTCTCCAGAGCAGGAGACTCCACAACCCCTCTGGGCAGCCTGTGCCAGGGCTCTGGGACCCTTACAGTAAAGAAGTTTCCCCTTGTGTTGAGGTGGAACCTCCTGTGCTGCAGCTTAGACCCATTGCTCCTTGTGCCATTCACACCCACACAGGTTGAACTTGATGATCTCTGGATCCCTTTCAACCCCTAACATTCTGTGACTCTGTGATTGCCTTAAACATCAACAGGGGCAAGAACAGACCACAAAAGAGTAGCTTAATTTCTGCATAACTTAATTGCTGCCTAAGTCTGTGTGGTGCGTAAGTCAAAGCTGGGTGTAGGTGCATTTCTCATGTCCTCTTAGAGTGACCTTCTGGCTTTGGAAGGCTCTGGAATTTATATGCCAGAGCCCAACAATTTTAAACAAAACCAACCCAGCATTGAATGTAACTCATTGTGCCAGCTGCTGTTTCAAAACACTGCACTCAGTAGAGATACCCAAATTAAGTGTTGAGAAGACAACACATGGTTGTCCTTTACAATGGCTTGGGGATTCTTGGAAGACTCAAATCATCACAAGAAACTATACTGTACAGAGCCCATCTAGACAAAACCAACAAGAGATGGAGGACAATCAAGTGGCTTATATTTTGCCTAAAATCAGTGAGTGAGCAGCAGGCAGGAAACTTAGTTTTAGTCCTTCGTAGAATCACAGAATGTCAGGGGATGGAAGGGACCTTGAAAGCTCATCCAGTCCAACCCCCCTGCCAGAGCAGGATCACCCACACCAGATCACACAGGAACACGTCCAGGCAGGGTTTGAGCATGTCCAGAGAGGGAGACTCCACAACCCCCCTGGGCAACCTGTTCCAGTCTTCTGGCACCCTCAAAAGGAAAAAAATTCCTCCTCATGTTTACATTAAACTTCCTATACCTCAACTTCCACCTAGTGCCCCTTGTCCTGCCACTGGGCATCACCCAGCAGAGCCTGGCTGCATCCTCCTGGCACTCACCTTTACGTATTTATAATCATTGATGAGGTCACCTCTCAGTCTCCTCTTCTCCAAGCAACACAGCCCCAGCTCTCTCAGGCTCTCCTCATAACAGAGATGTTCCACTTCCTTTAGCATCTTTGTGGCTCTGCACTGGACTCTCTCAAGCAGTTCTATGTCCTTCTTGAACTGGGGTCCCAGAACTTGTCCAAGTTTAGGTGGCCCCTAGCCTGTGCTGGTGCCTGGGCTTGCTCCTTCCTAAGGGAAAGACTTTCCACTTGCTGAACTTCATGACATTCCTGCTGGCTGATTTCTCCAGCTCACCCGTGTCCCCAAATACTGTACTGTAGCCACTATTTTTTCCAGCTCTCAGCTGTAGCACCAGGGTTTCACCAGCACTTGCTACCTTCAGGCTTTTTTTGCTTTTGTGAAGCAAGTAGGTCATTTTCAGAAGACAAAGTTGCTTGAAAGCAGCCCTGTGGAAAAAGACTTGGGGGTGCTGATGGATAAGAAGATGGAGATGAGCAAGCAGTGTGAGACTGCAGCACAGATCAGTCACATCCTGAGCTGCATCCAAAGCAGCGTTGTCAGAAGATGGAGAGAAGTGATTCTACCACTTGGCTCTACTCTGGGGGGACCTCACCTGGAGTGCTGCATCCAGCTCTGGAGCCCTCAACACAACAAGGACATGGACCTGATGGAGCAGGTCCAGAGGAGTGGCACAAAAATGATCAGGGGATTGGAGCAGCTTTACTATGAGGACAGGCTGAGGGAGCTGGGGGTGTGCAGCCTGGGGAAGAGAAGGCTCCAGGGAGACCTAACAGCAGCCTGAAAGGAGTTGAACGGGGCTACAAGAAGTCTGCAGAGAGACTGTTTGCAAAGGGCTGCAGAGACAGGATGAGGGCAATGGCTTCAAAGTAGAGAAAAGGAGATTGAGATTGGATGTGAGGAACAAGTTTTGCACCATGAGGGTGCTGGAACATGGCAACAGGTTACCCAGGGAGGTGGTTGTAGCCCCATCCCTGGAGATGTCAAAAGTGAGGCTTGAGAGGGCTCTGGGCAGCCTGGTCTGGTTGATGATGTCCCTGCTGAGTGCAGAGGGGGTTGGACTGGATGAGCTTTGGAGGTCCCTTCCAACTCAGACCATGCTATGATTCAATGACTGTGTGGCTTTAGCTGAATGACACAGAAAGGGCTAAAAAGGGAACCAAAATTGCTTCTCAGGGTGCTCCAAGTTCCAAAGGTCAACCTTCCACTTTGCACCTTTTCAAAATCAAAGTATAAAAATTCAGTCAAAAAGCACAGCTCACAGGTTTGCAGTCTTGTACCTTGATGGAGTTCACACAGTCCTAGAGAGGAGGACATCCTGAGCACAGTGTCACTCCAAGGCTTCCCAGCAAGTAAGGTTTCAGAGTTTCTGACAGTGAGACAACCTGAAGGCAGAATAGAATAGAATAGAATA
>VWYK01078176.1:0-11848 GCA_013399775.1 Semnornis frantzii | reverse complement strand
TCTTGTTAAAAGTATTGTTCATTTCAGAAATATTCCTGATGCATAACTAGATGATTTATTACAGTCAGAAAGCAGCCTGTGACAGACTGCCTCGTACAGGCTTCAGATACTGCACTTCATCTTGATGTAGCTGCCTCTCTGAAATAAACCTGATATTATTTAATTCTCTTTAAGCTATAACTTAACATGTTACCTGGCTCTCTGTTTGTGGGATGTGGAACAGGTTCTGTAAGCTGTGACCCAGGGACAGCTCTGATGTTTTCTGCAGTCACTTGGAGGAATCAAAACCAGAACTCAACAGGATTGTTCTAATCACAATTTTGACATGGAGAAGATGAGAAAAGGAGTATTAGAGCTGGTTGTAATATAGTTTTGCCTTGGATAGAAGGAAAAAAGTGGAGCATATTAACTCTTCTGGAAGTTTATATGATGAACTTCCTTCTTCCCTAAATTGAAATAATCTGCTCATAAGGTCTACCCTAGCCTCATACTTTAAAAATATACGACAGTATGGGAAGCAGCAAGGTAGCATTTTTATTACACTTCAATCAAAAGATTTTTTTCCACTTCCCAGGTATGGCACTACACTGACAAATGCAATGAAATGGTTTTCATACCACATGAAAAAATCAACCCCATCACTGTTAATGTGGATGAAGAGAAGCCATCTAAGGATTCCAATCATCTCTCCGACGGCAGAGGTCCCCATTACTGCAATGTTTACAGTGGCTCTGAAGGAGAGGATTTGCCCTCAAAAGAAGTGCTGGGAACAAAACACTTGCCTGGTGCTTCACACAAAATGGACATTTTAGCAGGAGGCAGCCAAAGTGGGAATTGGCCATCTTATGGTCAGCCAGAAACAAAAAATACTTCAAGACAGAAAAATCCAGAAACTGTAGAGTATGAACATGATGTAAGAGCTGAAGACTTCAGTCCCAGCCAGAAATTGGAAGAAAATACCTCTGCCCTAAGGGGACTACTAGGTGAGCCACAGGTGACTTTGGGGGACCTGGTTAACATGAAAACAGGACAGCCATATCGTCCCCAGCTAGAGGTGAGGGCATTAGACCCTTGTTTGGGACAGAAAATAGAGGAGCTTAATTTGAAGATGGTTGATGCATCAGGTGAACAGACCATATTAGTAGATTGGGATCCTCAGACAGGCAGACTGTATATTCCTACCTTGTCCAGTATTGAAAATCAGGTGAGTGAAGGAGTATTCAAATGTAATGATCCTGACAAAGAAGGAATTTTGTTCGGACTATGTGAGAAAGAGATGTTTGATGAATCCTCAGAGGACCAAGAAATGTATTTCCTGCAGTTCAAGGAGCAATGGGGGCTGCATGTGAAAATGGAAGACTGAAGGGTAACTTTCTAAAGCATTCTGAAATGCTAACTCTTGTTTACTTTGCCAAAAAGAGAGTGATGGACTCAGTAGAGAAAACATCTTAATGTATTCATTCTTTTGGCACCATGATGGTTGAACAATTTATTCATGGTATGTTATCTGTAACAGCTTCCAGACATGATATAAGTGGTTTTGACTTCCATGATGAGCCTCTCAGGTAAAATAGGATGGTTATGAGATTATCTTCTTTTTAAATATGTATAATTTTTCTTTTTTTTTTACACAGGATGCTGTTAGGATTTTCATGTTGTAATTTCTACCAAAACAAATGATCAGCATTTGAAAGCAGTTATTTTTTAGCAAATAAAAAGCAACAACATGATATATTGCTGGACTGTTTCATGTATCATAGCACAAGGCAGTCCTTTCTAGGCCTCAGTCCTGCTACTTGTAAAGGTTTGAGCTGACTGTTGTAGAAGTGAGGGTGGTGAGGCACTGGAACAGGTTGCCCAGGGAGGTTGTGGCTGCTTCCCCCCCCGGAGGTGTTCAAGGCCAGGTTGGATGAGGCCTTGAGTGACCTGTTCTAGTGGGAGGTGTCCCTGCCTATGGCAGGGGGTTGGAACTAGATGATCATTGCCTTAATGCAGCCAAAAGTAAGGTCTATAAAAAAAGGCTATACACAAGCTCAAGGCTACTTGCAGCCTTAAAATCAAGGGATTAATAGAACTAAGCAGCAGCATGCTGAGGGCAAAGGGATGTGCACTTCTTGACTGCAGTGGCAACTGAAATAGAACTTCACTTCTCTCTGCAGGGCTGATGTGATCACTATTGCAAAAAACTGCATCCAGTTTACAAAATAAGTCATGAAGATAGAAGGCAAAAATGCTACTATAATAGTCTAAGGCAGTCCTCTTTCAAGCTTGAAAAAAACAGGAAACCTGGCTGTCAGTGAGATCTAATGGTGATGACAGTGATAGCTAGGTGTGGGCACACAGTTTTGGAAAAGGAACTGTAATTCTTAGGTGTGGTCTTGCTGCCTACAACTCAAAGAGAGCAACAGGCTTCTTAAGAGACTGAAACAGGCAACTGAGTGCAGGATACCTGTGGCTTACAGCAGCCCTGGGAAAAATACTGCACAGTAAGAATGAGCAGGTGGAGAAGTCCAAATACATCAGGCAAAGATGCAACACAAGCTGTATGCCTGGCATGGTAAGGACTGCAGCTTGCCCAGTGCAAGAAGTTTGCCAGTTGAAGAATACCTGATGACTGCCTAGTACATGATGCAGAGTAGCCTGTAGTGTGAAGCACAGGGAAATGATCACATTGTTAGTAGGAAAGCAAACTGCACAGCCTTTGGATGCAAGCATATGGGTTGCCTAGACTTCTCAGGCACTCATCAACTCAGCAGAGGACCACTAAGGAAACATGAGTGGCTGTGCAAGGCTGAGATGAGAATGTTCTCTGCATGGCCTGCTGTGGGTACAAGGCAAGTGGGTGCATTTTGGAGATGCCAGCAGTGTTTCAGTGCTTAGATAACAGAATCACAGAAACATCCAGTTGGAAAATACCCTCAGGATCACCAAGTCCAACCTAGAAGCCTACTCTACAAGATTCACCTTAAACCATATCCCCAAGCACCACATCCAAACGACCCTTAAACACATCCAGGGTTGGTGACTCAACCACCTCCCTGGGCAGCTCATTCCAGTGCCTGACCACTCCCCCCATGAAAAATCTTCTTCTGATGTCCAATCTAAACCTACCCATCCTCAGCTTGAGGCTGTGGGAAGAGACCAGCAGCAGCCTCTCCACAACTTCCCTTCAGATATCTGTAGACAGCAATGAGGTCTCCCCTCAGCCTCCTCTCTTTCAAACTAAACAGCCCCAGCTCCCTCGATCGCTCCTCTTAAGATTTATTCTCCAGGCCCTTCCCCAGCTTCATTGCCCTCCTCTGGACCTGATTCAGCACCTCGACACATCTCTTGTATTGCAGTGCCCAAAACTGAACACAGCACTCTGGGTGTGGCCTCAGCAAAGCCGAGTACAAGTGGACAATCACCTCCCTACTTCTGCTGGCCACAGCATTTTTAATACAAGCCAGGATGCCACTGGCCTTCTGTAGTGGTAGGCCTAAGCAGGCCAAAATAGGCTTATATGTATCCTGGCTTGCCAAGACATGTTTTTCTGCTCTCTCCCCTTCTGCGATGGGGAGAAGCAACAACAGGAAAGAGGACAAAGAACCTGGGGCCACTGAGTCTAAGGACTCTGCCCAGACATGTTCCCCTGCTCCCCCTCCTTCTGTGCTGAGGGGAGCCACCACAGGAAAGGACAACAAAAGCCCTGGCTTCACCTAATATGGTCAAGCATGGCAAAGTGCCATCCTGATTTGCTAATCTATGTCCAAAGGCCCATTAGACTCAGGCTGTATTGATGAAAAGGGATGAGCAGGTAGCACAATATGCCTCTGCCATTGTATTCATACCTGCTGCTACCCCCTCATTACATCCTGAACTGTCTGGAACTCCACTACCAGGAAGAGGCTCTAAATGCCTGCAGGCAATCAGCCTGCACAGCCAGCGTGACATTGTGCCAAGACTGCACATGGCAAGACATCCTTCCTGCCCCTCTGCAAGGCTTCTGCTGAATCAGGAGTCAAGAGGAACCAGGTCAGAGACTGTGCCAGACTCCAGCTGCCTGAGAAAAGAGCCTGGGAAAACTCCAAAGCCTCTAATGGCTTTTAGACCACCGACAGCAACCCCTCCACGTGCTTTGGGTACTGTCTGATACTATTTTGTGAGTAAATACTTCAAGCCTCTTGTAATCACTAATCGCCTTCTGCCATAAGCTGAAAGGAGCTTCCTGCGTCCATCCAGTGGCTAAGCAGGATAATGAACTTCAAGCAGTGTAGTGACTGCAAGAACCTTCTCTTCCAGTATAATGTTTGCATTTGCTAGTTACCTTTTAAGCTGTTGCAGTTTTGCCTATTCCTTGTGTGTATAAATTTCCAAGCCATGCATTTCAAACCTTGTAAATAAGTTCTCTGGCGAGATTTATTGTTAATAAACAATTTTCATAGTTATTAACAATCTTCACCTGGATGTCAAAATTAATATCAGCTATTGATTTTGCATCATTCGTAACACCTTCTTGGCTGCCTGGGCACACTGCTGGCTCATATTCAGCTGCCTGTCTGTTACAACCCCCAGGTCCCTTTCTGATGTTCCTGTAATGTGTCATACACTACTGGTGCAGTGGTTAGAAGGAGAGGTGGGCTCTGGGGAAGAGTGCCTAACACTGTTAATACATAGCATAGACCTTCCTATGGATATTAAGATAGGTCCAGCAAGACCTCTGAAAAACATTCTCAGGGTTTAGAAAATGCACAACACGAGAACATCCTGTGTGAGGAAATGCTTCAAGATATGTTATTAATAAATGCCTGCACAGAAACATAGAATCATAGAATGGTAAGGTTGGAAGGGACCTCAAAGATCATCTAGTTCCAACCCCCTGCCATAGGCAGGGACACCTCCAACTAGAACAGGTCACTCAAGGCCTCGTCCAACCTGGCCTTGAACACGTCCAGGGTGGGAGCAGCCACAACCTCCGTGGGCAACCTGCTCCAGTCTCTCATCACTCTCACTCTAAAGAAGCTATCTTCCTACTGATTTCAAATTAATTTTTAAGCTAAGCTTATATTCTAGCACTTCCCTAAAGAGGCATGGATTTCTGAATTTGGAACCGACAGAATCTATTCGAGTTTATCAAGAACAGAGTTCAGTTTTGCCTTCTGTAAGATCTAACCTGCAAATGCAGGCTTAACCAGACCAAACAACTGAAACGGGAAGCAAGTGAAATGGGAAGCAAGTGAAAACTTAAAATAGAGTAGCAGCATGGTTCAAACTTTTTAAAACAAGGACTATTTAAAACAATGGACTATTTACTGTGAAAACTCTCCAATTCTGTAGGCCTTTCAAGCAAAAGTGCCTTTCTCCAACAATAATGCTAACAGATGAGTGCCATTTCTTGTCTGGAATATGCTGAATGGTATAATGATGTTCATGTGCTGTCAAGTCATAAAACTGATTAATCTTTTTTTCCCCTTTAAATAAGAAATGTTGGCTCATCTACACAGTGTAGTTGAAAAAATTAGTTATTTCAAGCATCATATTTTTAACCAATTGCAGTTTCTATGTCTGACATGATTCACTCTGGCAACATCAAAGATTTAAACCTGTTCAGCTGTCTCCCATTGTTCATTATCTTCTCCATAAAAGGAAAACAGAGCAGCAAGTCAGGATTTTTTCTACCTTGGTTTTGCATGTAGGTTTCAAGCTTCATCAGCCCAGGATCACATAGCAGTTAAGTGTAGGAAGTAATTTTCATGTTTAGTGTCATTTAGAAACCATAAAGATTTTTGGTAATTTGCACTGTCAATGACCCTAAGCTGTTCTTAATTTCTCACTGTCTTTTCCCTTTCTCTTACAAAGGGGGAAACAAAAGAGAGAGAAAGAAAAAGAAAAGGAAAAAAAAGTACACACTTCTCTTTTTTTTTCATTATAACCTCTAGAATCAGTGTAAGCAAGACAGATTTTCCTGGACTAAGGTTTTAAGAGAGGACATGTTCCTTAGCACCACATAGCTATGAAACTGTGGCTTGCTGAGGAAAGACACCATTCCAGCATTGCTTCCTCAGTGCTCTGCTTTTGCATCCTTTCTGCTGGGGAAGTGCTGTCCTGCCTTACAGCAATGTTTTTAGATCAAGCTGTCCCTGCTCTCAATGCATGTCACTTGCCACTTCTCTTTACTACACTAAGTTTCTCTGCACCTTGAGAAACCTGTGGGAAAGGAAGAGTTCTGGTTCTGTGTCACTTGCAAGACAGCCTCACTCGGTACCTTGGCAGACTTACAAGGCATTATTCATCCAAGTAGGAAGCTATCACTGCTCCTCCTTTCTGGCAGCAGCTTCCACATACACTGTCTGCTAGCTTCCAAAACTGCTGCAATGACTTCCCTGCAGTGGCAGAAACCATTCTCATTTCACAAAAATCTCTCCCAGGTACTGGTTTTAGCAGTAGCAGCCTGTGCTGTAAACAAGCATTGTCAGTTCTGCTTTCCAAAAACTGTCACCAAAAAGCTTCTTCCAGCTGTCCAAAGCAAGTCAGCATCCTGACAGCAGCATGGCCCAGTATCAGGGCAGAAAATTGCTACACACTTATGATCCTGTCATTGCAGGCAGCTGGGAGAGGAGGCAAGTGTTCAGCAGGACTCTGTATTGAAATCAGCAGAGAACTCTGAAAAAATACCCAGATACCTTTGGTGTGACAGAAATTGGAAGATTTGTGCTTTTTAAACTGTTATGGATTAAGTTAGCACCTCAATAAGTCATTTGTGTATTTTAAATTTGTCCTTGATTTTTATTTCTGTTCATATTTCAGGCCCTCCAAGCATTTTACAGTCATTCAGTACATTAAAGAGGAGTTGCTATTTCAGTTCCACAGACAGGCAAACTGTTATATGGAAAGGCTAAAATGGCTCGGAAAAACATCATACAGAAAGTGTGGGGTGCAGAGCAGGAGAGGACAAAACACAGATTCCTCTGCTCTGTGCCGAGCAGCAACTACCAAGTTCACAGTTCTCTCAGCAGGATATCACCATAGTGCAAGTTACTCCAAGTTCTTGGAAGGGCTACAGACACAAGCACAGTTTGGCTTGAATTTAAAACGTGTACTTACAAGGTGTAAATTTAGTATGTGAACCAGCTGCAGAGCCCAGAGGTGACCAGCAAAAAGTTCACAGCTCTGGCAAACCTGACGCCCAGGGAAAAGTCAGCCAAGCTGATTGAGGAAAACTACTTTCCAGAGTAGACAAGATAACAAGCCATGCCATGCAGTCAGCCTCATGTGGCATGAATCCCTGCTGTGCTGTGCAGTTTGTTTGCTTATAGAATCATAGAATGGTAAGGTTGGAAGGGACCTCAAGGATCAGCTAGTTCCAAACCCCTGCCATAGGCAGGGACATCTCCCACTAGAACAGGTCACTCAAGGCCTCATCCAACCTGGCCTTGAACACCTCCAGGGAGGGAGCAGCCACAACCTCCCTGGGCAACCTGTTCCAGTGTCTCACCACCCTCACTGGAAAGAACTTCCTCCTAACATCCAGTCCAAATCTCCCCTCTGCCAGTTTAAACCCATTGCCCCTAGTGCTGTCATTACAAGACCTTGTAAATAGTCCCTCCCCAGCCTTCCTGTAGGCCCCCTTCAGATACTGGAAGGCTATTATAAAGCCTCCTCGAAGCCTTCTCTTCTCCAGGCTGCAGAGCCCCAACTCTTGTAGCCTCTCCTCATAGGAGAGCTGCTCCAGCCCTCTGAGCATCTTCATGGCCCTCCTCTGGACCCACTCCAACGGTTCAATGTCCTTATTCAAGTTGCTTTCTTTCTAGGCAGAGCAGTGGAGTAGACAGCTTGGGAAGAGCAGACAGTTCTTAAGAATAGAAGACAATTAATAGAGAAACATCAGTCAGGAGTGGGTTAGATACAGCTGATCTTGCTGGGGAACAGGGTAAGAATCAAATAAACTGCTCCCATTTTGTGCCTGTGAGTGCTGCTAGCCAGTGCTGTTTTACAGCAAGCTGCATCAACCCAAACAGCAAAAATCCCACCATGCAGTCAGGCTGTCAGCGGAACTGCTTCTAGACCACTCATTTTGGTCTCACTCAGAGGAGACATGGGTTGAGGGAAGTGGTTCTGCTCTTGTAAACTTCCTGTCTGGGCTGAGAGAGGGCCCTCTGCACTGGTGGTCAAGTTTCTCAGTCATGCCTTTCAGTATTTGTGACAGCTTATAGGAGTCTCCTTCTCTGGAGGCTTTCAAAACCCACCTAGATGCATTCCTATGTGGACTACCCTAGATGATCTTGCTTTGGAAGATGGGTTAGACTCCATGATCTCTGGAGGTCTCTTCCAACCTCTAATATTCTGTGTCTCTGTGATTCTGGTCTTTTGAGCTTTGAATAGCCACTTTACAGTTAGCCCAGTGCTCCACTTGAATGAGCTCTGCTCTGCAAGCTCTCCAAGATAAAACTTCTTTCACCAATACTCTAACTGTTGGAAAATGTTTCTATGTGTTTCTATGTTTGCTTAATTATTCCCTGTGCAAAATTAGCAGATATAAGAATATATCTCTACATGTATTTATTACCCTGTCTCTTTTCCAACCTGGTTAATTCTGTGATTCTGGGAAAACAGTGTTCCTTTGACTGCCCCTTGCTCCTTGTGATGTAAAGCACCATTTCATCTACAAAAAGATCACAGGGACTCAGCTTGTGCATTATCATTTAGGGAGTGTTTTTTGTTCCCCCCACTAAAATTAGAGGTACAGTGTGCTCTTTTGTCTCCTGCCAAAATAACTTACACAAACATCCCAAAACAATCCTTCTTCTAAACTGAGTGTGCTTATGTTTTCCTGTGTGGTCACAGAGGCATTTTACTCTCTACCACAGGTTCTATGCATCCTAACAGAAAGCAGAAGTATTTAATTTTTACAGTTACATAGGTTTTAAACACAAATTTTAAAAACTCTCAGGGTGAACTTTTCCTTGGTATGCAAGATTGATCTTGCATGGCTCACAGATTGATGGATATTATNCCTTCCAGTACCTGCAGGGGGCCTACAGGAAGGCTGGGGAGGGATTATTTACAAGGTCTTGCAATGACAGGACAAGGGGCAATGGGTTTAAACTGGCAAAGGGGAGATTGAAACTGGATGTTAGGAGGAAGTTCTTTCCAGTGAGGGTGGTGAGACACTGGCACAGGTTGCCCAGGGAGGTTGTGGCTGCTTCCCCCCCCTGGAGGTGTTCAAGGCCAGGTTGGATGAGGCCTTGAGTGACCTGTTCTAGTGGGAGGTGTCCCTGCCTATGGCAGGGGGTTGGAACTAGATGATCTCTTCCAACCTTACCATTCTATGATTCTATGATTTCCTCCATAAAGGACATAATAAAATTTTTTATACAAGCTTCTAGTACTTCCATGATCAATCAGAAATTCTAACACTCTCACACACACACACACCCTCCATACATTTAAGCTATGGAAAAACATGGGGATCAGTCTATTCTGCTGCTCTTTTTTTCCTTTCTCTATTCCTGCACCCCAGGCCTCACACTTTTATGCCATAGCCAAAAAGCTGCCTGACAGTAGGGCAGCAATTATCAGTCAGAAAGGGATAGTCAGCAACTGTTCAGGGACAGCCAGCAAAATTAATGTCAGGGAGTGCAGATGGCTGCAGGAAAGATGGTGTGCATTGCCAAACAGCAAAGGAAAATGGTAAAAGCTGTTTAAGGCCTTTTCTGTTCTGCTGAATCACAAATTTAATCATGTTAGAGATGAGAAGTGCTGCCCCTGGGCAATGGTAGGAGCTTTCTACCCTCTTCTTTTCACCAGGTACTTGTCATTACCTGGAAATAGGAGTGCCTGTGTCTCAGTGCTGACGTGGTAGGATTCACAGATTGCATTGGTTTGGAAGGGACCCTCAAGAGTCATCTTGTCCAACCTCCCAGCAGCGAGCAGGGACACCTCCAGCTAGATCAGGATTATAGAACCATAGACTCACACGAGTTGGAAGTAACCTCTAAAGGTCATCTAGTCCAAGTCCACTGCAATGAGCATGAACATCTTCAACTATATAAGGTTGCCCACAGTCCTTCAAGCCTCACCTTGGATATGTCCAGGAACGGGGCCTCAATCACCTCTCTGGGCAGTGTGTTGCAGTGCTCAGCCATCCCCAATGTAAAGAACTTCTTCCTAGCATCCAACATTACACTGTGTGCATTCTAAATTTGCATCAATGGAAAATACACTCCTTAAAAGTGTTTACAAAATAAATCACCACAACACATTCAATAGACCGACTGCTAAATATCTCAGCATATGCCTTATGCTCCGCTGAAGAAACATCAAGAGATACAAAAACAAATACCCAGATGCCAAATCTGATGCTCAGCTTTAGATTTATCAACAAGAATTGCCCACACAGAGGGCCACATTTTTATCATCAGTCCCCTTACTCAACACGCACTAATTAAAGCATTTGTTAAAAAGCTGCAAATTAATTATAGCTACAAGTTTAGCCTTTGCCTGAATCTGGCATTCAAACGGTTTCTGTAAGGATTAGAAGCCAAAAAATTCTTCTAGGGGAAAAGGGGTAGTGATAGATCTAACTTCTGCTCCTTTCTCTCAATTTCCAGCTCAAGAGGGAACATCATTCCAGCTGCTGTGAAAAAGGCCTAAAGAAACATCACCTGCAGCAATGTCACCTGCTCTGCTGAGCCTATGGAACCAATCAGAAGCTGCTCTGTAGGCTCCTCTGCTACTAAGAAAGCAGAAGTTTGTCAGCAAAGTGGTCACGTCTTCTGAAACAATACTTCCACCATTATCTTTAAGAGAAAACATGCCATACTCAACACAAGTTTCATCTAAGGATGCTCCTCAAAACCTTTACTTTTCCAAAATGCAGAGTATTGTCACAGAGTAAAAAGTAGTGCTGTTTGCCAAGACTGGATCAATACCATTAACAAAAATAAGGTGGTCAGAAGTTAAAGGACACAGAGCAGACAATCTACAAGTTCCCTCTAGAGGAGAATAGTTGTGCAACACTACATTGCAGCTGGCCTTAGGTTTGAGTGCTATATGCCCTATCTTTTTCCATTTTCCTGGCAGTGGGAGATGATTATAGTAGTAGATGTTTTACCCCATTGCTTTGTGCCTTGCTGCCCAGCTGGCAGCCAAGCCTCACAAAGCCACTCACACAACTGCCACCATTCCACACCCATGATGGGATGGGAAGGCAAATTGGGAGAAAAAGGCAAAGCGCCATGGGGCGTGGTAAGGACAGTTTTGTGGAACAGCAGAAAGAGAAAAAAAACAGAGAGAAAAATAACCCTAACAGAATAGGCATACAGTGAGTGATACAAAACACAGCCTTGACCACAACGGCCCAGCCTGGCCCGTCCGCCTGATCCTGCCCTGCTGTGCTCAAGGCACTCACACTTTGCCCAGCTATTCTTGCCCTTCAGCATGCTGTCAGGATGGTATCAAATCTCCATTGGCTGGTTCAGCCACCTGCCTTGGCTGAGGCCCCTCACAGCTTCTTCTGAAGGGGAGGAATAACAACAGGCACCAATACAGAAAGCAGCTCTATGGAGAAAGACCATGGAGTCTTGGTGGACAGTAAGTTCTGCGTGAGCCAGCAGTGTGCCCTTGTCACCAAGAGAGCCAATGGCATCCTGGGGTCCATCAGAAAAAGTGTGGCCAGCAGGTTTAGGGAGGTTCTTCTCCCACTCTACACTGCCCTAGTGAGTAGGACACACCTGGAATACTGTGTCAGATTTTGGGCTCCCTGGTTCAAGAGAGACAGGGACCTGCTGGAGAGAGTCCAGCAGAGAGCCACAAGGATGACTGGGAGATTTCAGCACCTCCCCTTCCAAGAGAGACTGAGAGACCTGAG
>VWYK01078173.1:0-12466 GCA_013399775.1 Semnornis frantzii | reverse complement strand
AAGGCATACACAAGCTGAGTGTATGCACCTTGTTTACCACAGGATGGAAACAAGTCTCGGCAAGCCAGAGTCCTTAGACTCAGTGGCTCCAAGTTCTTTGTCCTCTCTCCTGCGGTTGCTTCTCCTTATAGCAGAAGGAGGGAGAGCAGAAAAAACATGCCTGGGCAAGCCAGAACATGTGTAAGCCTATTTTGGCCTGCTTAGGCCTACCACAACAGGTTTATATGCTGGATAAAATAAAATCAAAGACTACTTCCTGTCACTCTGCCTCGAGCCACATTCTAATTCTTCCTGTGTTTTTAATTGCTATTTAGATAGCATATATCATGACAGAGGAGACTGCACAGCTAGACTGCCAGTGTATGTTCTTCCAGCTGCACAGCTGCCTCAGGCAAGCTAACTATAGCTTTGAGTTTGTGAGTGGTATGTCAAAGCCATCTATTTATAAATCAAATTAGAAAATGCCTTGGAACTGTAATTTTTCTTTTAAGCTTCACTTGCAGCTATCTAGAGGCTTAGTATTCCATATTCATAGATTTGGTTATAAATTTTAACTTGTCTGGAGAATAAAAATAATATATTGAAAAACCTAAAAAGAACCCTGTCAAATTATTTTTAAAATGTAATATAAATATCAGTTACTAAAAAAAAAGTATTTGTATACTTTTTTCACAAGGATGAAATGTGGAGGATGTGGAGGTGCACTAAGCAAATAAAGAAAATGCACATTTATTTTTTACACTTTCCATAATTTCCAATTGTTATTTTTGAAAATATGTCTTATTGTAAAGTGGTATTATGTTTGTTTTAAAGGTTGAAAAAAGGAGGTAAGATGTTTAAGACAAAGTTTTGACCTTCAGTTTCAGATCAGGATGTGCACTGGTTGATATTTTAGCGGTTTGAATGAGTTGGATGCTGGTCCAGGTCTTTGCTAGGTATTTATGAGGATCAGGCCCTAGGCAACCTGAAATGAATACCAATTAAAATGGCATTCAGCATAAATGGAGATCTTTGCTAATGTGGGGATAAGCAACCTTCCAGAATGCACAAAAAAAACACAAGTGCTCCAATGCTTTCCAATTTTCAGATCAATAAACTGTGTTGAAGGGGCCCAGCTGTTCTTATTACTTTCTTGGGGCATGGCTGAA
Source organism: Semnornis frantzii (assembly GCA_013399775.1). Taxonomy (NCBI): domain Eukaryota; kingdom Metazoa; phylum Chordata; class Aves; order Piciformes; family Ramphastidae; genus Semnornis; species Semnornis frantzii. Next base: position 11,318 of record VWYK01078173.1, on the reverse strand, counting down.
TTAATGGAGTTTAGATCTTGATTACATGAACCAAACTGCATTAAACTCCTGTAGAATAATGCTTTAGCCTGTAAATAGACAGCTTTTGCTCAACAGAGCCATTCTTTGAACATGAGAGGAAGGAACAGAAGGAATGAAAAGCCTGTAGCTACACACAGATAGGTGATGTTAGGAGCCTATGAAAATTATTTCGGAAATGTTTATTAAATAATAGCCCTCTCTTGCAGATTAATCTCCTATAACTAAGCACTTTAAATGTAGACATCATTGTGCCACTTTTAGAACTCACAGATTACTTTGTTAAATTATTAACCAGTTTTTATCATCGGTAGGGGAGTTTTTGTAGAAATGAGAACAGGATCTTACTCATTGGTTATTTTTAAAATGTGCCAGCATGAAGGCTTGTACTTGTGACAAGGCTCATGAAGTGTAACAGAGTTGTATGGACTTCAACATAATTACAATAATTAAAGAAATAAAAAATTCCTTTTAGGTGTAGAGTTCCATCCAGGTGTGGTCCTCACAGTGTATTTTCTGTTCCGCTTCTGAAATCAGTGGATGCTGAGGCTGTGCAGCAGCTCTTCGTAAGTTTTTATCATATTTTAAGGCCTAGGTAATAGGCTGTAAGTATTGAAGAATGGGGAAAGCTGGTATTTAAGGCTGAGTTCACAGTAAGCATTTTGTACTGTGACATAAGACATGGGTTAGCAGTAGGCTATATATCATCTTCTCTCTCTTCTCCTCTTGCTTTTACAGTTTGCATTAGGGCCTGCAGGTAGAGAAACATTGAGATCCTATTTTGCTTGAAAGCTTGAGAGGAAGAAGGTCCACCTGTAGGTGTATAGCTGGTGAATTAAATATTTGGAAGTCCTTAAGTCCCAAGTTCTCCATGATTTGCCTGGAGGACACTAATGTACCTGCTACCCAGCAATTCTAAATCCTGGGAATTTGGAGCAAGATCAGGCATGGAGAAGTCTGTAACTGATGTCTGACAGATTTTGAGCAGCTTGGCTTCTGGATAGGAGAAACATAGGCTCTTCCAGAGCTGGAGTTTTGCCCTCCTTGATAGGCAACTGGAAACAAAGCAAGTCTGTTTTTCTCCAGACTGCAATGAAATGCAAGAATATGTCAAAATCCACCAGAAAATTGAATTATCTTTATACAACACATCTATTGTAACTGGTGAAGGGTGGTGTAACAAATGTGAGTTGAGAGCACATGGGTGTCTCTTCCTCCTAGGCCCTACAGCATTACTTTCTCCAAATAAACTTCGAAGTCTGCGTTTTAAATCTTACATGCTTTTTCCAATTTTCCTGTTCAGATGGTTAGTCATGTAAGTATTTGATGAGCAAGAATGGATATCATTACAGTGATATTTGAAATCTCTGAGAGCTTCCATTACATGGCTGTTTTTTCCTGCTAGAGTCAGTGCAACCAAATTACAATTTAAGATTCAGTAACATCGTTCTCTGTCGTGTTAATGCTGTGGTGTGTTTTCAGTTCTTTTTGAACTGTGCAAAATGAGATTTCATTTTTAATGGAAAATTACTAAATTTCAGAAGTGTATATGGATATATATGCTTTGTGTGGTTTATTTAGGGAAATGACATTGGCAGGGCACATCCAGCAGATGGCTGGGGAGAGTCTGATCCTCTCCCTCTTGGCACACAATGTGCTAATTACTATGTGCCTTGAGCAAAGAGCCTTCTAGATATTCAACCACCTTTCATATTGGGGCAGAAATGTCTGCTGGTGAGGATAATAGAAAAATCCCTGTTTCAATTCCTCGAGGACATCTTTACTGTAAAAATGGGGAAAAAAAAAGTAAGAAATTTCTTCTGCTAATCAGGTTTGGCAGGAAAAGTGGGAAGACATTACAACCGGTTCTATCAAAACAGAGTCAATTTTCAGGGGAAGCAGCAGAGGATCTGTCTGTGCCTCCTAAACCCACCATCTGAGACCTGTGAAAGACATGGTATGAGGCTAGGTGTATGAACATTTGGTGCTACTTGTCTGTTATTTGCAGTTCCATTGAGGTGACAATGTCTCATTCCAGCAGATGACTAAGAAAGAAGGCATTAGAAACACCACTTCCCTGATCTGGGAATATCACTCAATGAAATCTGAGATACTCCACCATGGAAGTAACAGAGAGCTCTTGTACTTCCAGAGCTTTTCAAAAGGAGGAGGCACCCCTAGTACTCACCCAAAGTTCTCATTTGCAGATGCCTCTATTCTAAAAGCAACTTGAAGAAAGCCAAGGAATGGGAAAGACAAAAAGATATGGCTCTTACCCTTGGATCTTTGGAGACTTGACTGCTCTTACCCAATTGCTATGGGTTTCAAGCCCTTCTTTGCTCCTGCCCCTGACTCAGCCTACTACTGAGTGCGAAAGGTGATCTGGCTGCCACAGTAGGTCTTCTGTGAGGGCCTGCTGATGCCTGATTTGGCCATGAGGAAGGAACTAGGAAATCTGGAGAGTTGCTGACCAGTGTCTCCAGCCTGGATAGGGCAGCGAAGATGGAGAAGGAGCTTAGCACCTCACCCATACCTACCTCACCACATACCTAGCTTTGAGTATGTGGTGTGGAGCCTTTGGGGCTATTGGGAGGGAGCCAATCACCTTGGGGCCTCCTTGTCTTTACACTTCAAGTAAAGGCCATCAGGCCCAAAGCCTGCAGGTGTTGGGCATTATGCTTAGCACTTCTCTCTGGGCATATCCCTGTAAAAATGTGTTTTGCTAAACAAACCCCTTCATCCCTGCCCACACCTGTGCCCTGAAGGTGGATGCCCTTATGGCAACCCAGCCTCCAAAGAGACAGCAGTTGTGAGCTCCTCTAGGCGTCTCTGTAGAAATAATCCAGTTGGAATCTCCCTAAGCACAGGTTAAATGGGCAGTACTGACCTGTTCTGGATCATACGTTGTTATCAGGGGAAAAAAAAAAAAATTCCAAATGGGAGATTATTAATTACCAGGTAGCTCTGCTTTTTAGAAGTTCAAGTTCTTATCACCTGCTGTTTGCCATCTTAATACTCTAGTATGCCAGCTGCTAAAACTTCTGTGATGATTCTTCCCACTTGGTCTCATTTATTCTCACGGTGATACTGGTGGAGAAGCTCCTGGGTTCTGTTGCCCTGGCCTGTGTTGCACTGAGGGGGGCCTTACAAGGTCTAGCACCAAAACTACAATGGGAGCAGCTGAGAAGCAAATGGGGCAGCCAAAGCTGCAGAAACATGCTCTGTTCTGCACATTCAGGGAGAATTCCCCTGCTGTGTGAGCACATTATTTCCTCAGTGACCTAGTTTTATGAATAAAAAAGTATTTCCTCTTCATAACTACAGCAACAGAGAATTTTATTAATGTTTGCCAGTATTTAAAAAAAAAAAAAAAGGTTACTGCGTCTTAATTTTACGAGGTTGCTTTAAAACTTAGAAGATCTTTATGGAAGTTAGGAGATAGCTTGTGATCAGCTGTCAGTCCTATGTACATGCTTCTTCTAGAAATGAGTCTGTGGGGATGACTCAGACTTGGCAGCCCAACAAAGATGTTCCCTTTGTAAAACAGTTACATCTGAAAATGTAAGACTTTCTTCATTGCTCTCTTGGAGGGGGTGGAGACTGTTAGGATGATCATGAATATTTTAAATTTGATCTCTGCAGTTCAGCTGCATGACAGCTTGTGTAAGACAAATAACATTTTATACCCTGGCTGGATAAGCACATTAGTGCTTCCAGTAGAGATTCCAATTTTGGCTCTGCAACTCATTGCCTTTACACATATGTCTGGGATCAAAAAGGGTTTCAGAAGCCAGCATTTAAATGTCACTTTAAGTCTATTCATGCATTTCTCTGAGCCTAGACTGAGGGCTGTTACCATATGCCCACATCTGTAAGATGTGCTCTCACAGTAGTAATTATTAAATGCACTTGGAAACCAGGGCCAGTTTTCAAGCATGATAGTTCCTTGTGATAACTAGTGCTATTTGACACTGGTCTGGGTGCTGTACTGCAATGCAGAGTGGGAAAGTCAAGTTTAAAACTATGTGTCAAGAAAGCAGGGTCAATCTGTAGCTATCACTGAAAAGGCTGAGATTTGTATGTTGAGTAGCCAGCCTTCTTGAAGATGACAGAATTGTATGGGTTTCTTGTGGTTGTTAATTGGCAAAATAATGTAAGAGAGATGATAAAACTGATTATGTTGCTTTCATTCTAAACATAAAAAAAAAAAATTATTACAGTGATGCTCTTTGTCCATATCCATTCAGCTTGTATTATTTCCTTCATAAAGATTGTAGGTGGTTTACTGTTGTGTTGCTTAAAGAGTCACTGAATCAATGGAAGGTTGTGGCTGTTGATAACCAGTTTTCTCTTCTAAAAGAAAAGTCAATTTATCTATAGGCAGAATGAGGAAAAAAAGGTCAGGTGGTGTTTTTTGTTGTTTGTTTGGGTTTTTTGTGCTCAGCAGGATCTCTTTGGTGAATAACAGTTTCATTGATTCATGCAACCTGGTTGGAGAGCAACATGAATTTTGGGTGGAGGCTAAAATAATGTAAACAAATACAGGTAAAACATTGCCAAGTGGGGAGGGCCTTGAATTGCTTTTGGTCTCCAGGCGTCCGACTGGCCTGTGGATTGTGAGGTTAATCTGCTTTTTACCGTTAGGTGTGTTCCGCTGCTCTTTAATGCTTCCATCCACCAAGCTCTATCAGTTAAAGAGTATTTATTTACTTGTATAAGAAATCATCTTGCACTCTAAGCTCTTCATGCACGAGGTACATGAACATGTCCAGAGAAAGGCAACAAGGCTGATGAGGGGGCTGGAGCACAAGCCCTGTGAGGAGAGGCTGAGGGATCTGGGGTCATTCAGGCTTGAGGGGAGGCAGCTCAGGGAAGACCCTATTGCTCTATACAACTACCTGAAGGGAGCTTGTAGCCACATGGGGTTTGGTCTCCTCCCTGGCAATCGGTGACAGAACAAGAAGGCAGTCTCAAGCTGTGCCAGGGCAGGTTTAGACTGGACATTAGGAAGAAGTTCTTCACAGAAAGAGCGATCGCCATTGGAATAGGCTGCCCAAGGACATGGTGGAGTCACTGTCCCTGGAAGCGTTTAAAAGGAGACTGGACAAAGCACTTGGTGCCATGGTTTAGTTAATTAGAAGGTATTAGGTGATAGGCTGGACTCAATGATCTCAAAGGTCTTTTCCTTTCTGTGATCAGCATATGAGAAAAGGAACAAGAATGAGTCAAGCTCCTGTGACTAAATTCTTTGTTTTGCAGCCCCATGATCCAAATGTATTGTCTGCATTTGTTAAGAGAAAAGGGTTTGGTCTGATGAGAGGTGTGATGTTTTGTTGTGTGGTTTGTTTGGGTTTTTTTAAACATTTTTCTATTTTTTTTTCTAATTTTCTGGATTTGCCTACAATAAGCAAATGTTTTCTGCTGCAAGTTAATGCATTCTTACAGTTTCCTTAATATTTACATGACACTAACTGTGATACTGTAGTTGTCACAACTAAATCTTAACTGGAGGTGTGAACTGCTTTTGATGATCTCACCATAAGCAGTAGCAGGCACCACTTTGCCATGCCACTTTAGCTCATCTCCAGCAAGATTTTTTTCTGACATTGTTATGCACTGAAGCATTTGATTTTTCAAAATAACAGTCTTCAAAAAGGGAGTGACCTCCTTTATTTATGGAGCTCCTGGTGCCTACATGTAAAAAAGAGGATGAAGAGGATGAGAAGCTGAAAGGTGCTTGAAGTTTGAGAATTTCTTAGCTGTAAGATATAGATGGAATTTAAGAGAGAAAATCAAATTAATTCCTCATAAGACCCAGTTTTCTAAGTAATAATAGAAAAAATTTTTCTTGAAGTATGGGTTTGAATAATAAAGATGTTCATTATGTGGGGTAGCATAGGATCACTAATGCTTTATCAGTCACGTGTGCTACAAAGATATTTCATGCAGGATAAAATAATGTTGCTTTAATTTCCAAGGAAATATTACCAAAAGTGCCACATTTCCATAGTAACAACAAATAATAATGTGTATTTGAACTTGCAGTTAAGTAGTGGGATAAGCAACTCCAGAAAATAATGGGGAACATAAGTATATAGAGAAATAATAAAATCTTTGAAGAGTGACTAAGTGCAGGTTCATGTGGGCGAGGTGAAGAATGGAAGCAGTGGGGTAAAGGGCATAATTTCACATCCCCCCATATATGTGTTCTTGACTGTGGCTTTTGTGTGTGTGAGAGAGGAGTATCCACTTCCATGGTTGTGAGGGGTTTTTTGTGCTCTAGAGAATTGTGGCTGAGATGTTTGTCCAGAAAATTAGCAAGAAAATTGAGGGGTGCATACTACTTCAGAAAACACCATTCAGGTCTTACTGCCTTTGTAAAAAGCTGGAAAAGCAAAGGAAGTAATCTCCTGAAGTATCTGCTGCATTATGGCACAAGCAGTTCAAGTCTAGTAAAACAGTAGAATGTTACTGGCTGTGAATCATTCTGTGCCTTAGGCTTTCTGTGTGTTTTTTGACTGAAAATTTACTGAAGCTTCCTTAGGAAGTAAGAATCTGCTCAAGGACTTAATAGCAGAAATCACACAAAGCATTCAATGGGATCTGTACTTACTTTTGATGCAATGTTACAAAGTAACATTACCAGATGGTGGTTCTCACCTGCCAAAACCAGCAAATCTGTAACTGACCTCTCTAAAATTTGAAAACCCATAGGTCCAGACAGCCAGGCAGGGAGAGGTTAAAAGAGGACTTTCTTTGGTTGTACATCAAACTCCCGAGGAAATTAATTTACATCTTAGATTGGTATTGTGTTATCCATGCCACTAGTGATCCACATCCAACAGTGAAAGCTATTTAGTGGAAAAAAGTATATTAAGTATATTTTAATAACTCAAATGTGCTGGGGACATCCTAGGACTTCAGTGAAACACTTTCATAATACTTTGCATTGATTTTTCTTTAAAATTCAGGTGGTCTCTCTAGAGAAATGACGGCTAAATATTTTAGGCCTTCCAGAGGAGCCACTCCTAAATCCTACATACATCTTCAAATAGAAATTTTTCAGGACGGTGTTTTTGATTTCTGATTCATCCCTATGCCTAATTAGGAAAGAAGCAGGGGAACTGGTCCAAGTTTTTCTATGGAGAAAAGCCAAGATGCCCAGCTGGGTATAATGCCTTACCCCCGGCCCCCCCGCAACTCTTCATAGAGCTGCATTTTATGGAAACTCCAGTATTTTCCCCATTTGACTAACAGTGCTGATTCTCAGCATTTTTACCTACCTTTTATAGCACAGGATGACAGCAATGATGGCAGCAGCTTCAGCAATGGTCTCTCTGATGAATGCAAGACTGTATAGAAGGCAAGACTGTGTAGAAATCTCTTACCTGAGTAGAAGCCTCAGAACCTGCAAATTATTGGATTAGTTTTTTGTTTTTGAATGAACATAAGAAAAACTGTAGCACCTTCTAAAATGCTGCATGTCTATGCTCAGAGAACCAGCTTCCAATCAGCAGTAGCTGTAGCTATTTAATTCTTTTTCCTGATGAGGTTTAGTAGCTCAATCCTGTGGTTGTACTGGCATGGCCATGTTCCTTTTGCTTCTTAAGCTAATCCAGTCCTTGCTGTCTGGGGCATCTCTGTGCTGAAGATATCCTTATTTTTTTAATCTATGCTCTCAAGAAATTTTCACTTATGACTTGGGCTTAGATGGTGTAAGCATCACAAATCTGGTCATTTCTACCAGCAGGGGCAATGAACTATTAATGCCAGGGTTGGCACAAGAACAAATGAGTTTGTTAGGCATGAATAAATGTAGGCTGGGAAGTAGGAGGATTTACTTAGTGATTTTAATAATGAGCTTCTAGAACAGACTTCCAGTGGTATACTAGGAGGGCAAAACCTCCAATTACTTTTAAATGAAATGTATGAAAGGAACTCTGTGACGGAATAGCCAGTGGTGGCTGAGGGCTGGATTTGATGACTCAGGAGATCCCTCACATCCCTTTTGTAGCCTGTATATGTGCGAGTGGGTCAGGAAAAGAGTGATTATATCTTCCCTCCCATTTGCAAAGTTGCACTGAAATAGCTGCAGTCTGCCTTTTTTAGAACCTACCACTTGGAAGTGTTTGATCTGCTGTGGCAAGTCCTTGGGATGTGAAGTCCATGTATTTAGTTTGAAGGTGATATTTAACTAAGATGTCCCCTGCCACCCTACCTTAACTTTCTTGACGCTATTTTTACATTTTAACTCATAAGAGCGAAACAAGCTACCAAGAAGCAGGTTGATGTCACAGCCACAGGTAGTGCTTGCTTATTTGATCAGCTTTTTCTTTTCTTTTTTTTTAAAATCTCTTGGCATATATTTTACTTGCTGAGTATATTCATATCAGAAGAGCTGACAAATGTGTTGTAAGTAGCCTTATTGACCATCCTGTTGCTGTGCTGTCTCTTATTAACAAATTGGATCATGTGGTGGCTATTTGGAACCTTTAGTATCATAATATTTCCATTGATGGCAAAAATATGTCACTGCAGTATCTTTTATGCAATGACTTGCATGCAGTTGCTTAAATGCTGCTGAGGAGCTCTACTAAACAATTGGTAAAATCCTTTGGATATGAATGCTTTATTAATGACACCTGAGTACACAGTGAGTTAATTCTGAAATTAGCCTTGTGTGGTTTATACAGAATACTTTTTTTCCTGCAATCAGAAGTAGATTAGTGATGCTGTTTCACCTGGATACACTGAACTGCAATTAAAACTTCTGACTCATTTGCTTTTATCAGTACAGCACTGTGTTATCTTCCTTTCCTTGCTGAACGTTGATAACTTATATTCTTTTTATCATCTTACTTTCTTCACTTGACCTTAAAATTAAGGTTTCACAGTGCTGAGGGGAGGAGATGGGAAAGTATATACTAATTACTTTAAATATTCTAACCTGGAATGCTGGAACATGAGATACTCAGAGATCATTTGTGAGGTATCACTGGTGAGAGGAGTAGTTAATGTGCATGCAGATCTTGGTAAATGAGCAACAGCTCTGATAGAGAAGTGGCATTTTTACTGTATTCTATTTTATAGCATTACTGTATTTAAAATAGTGTCAAGCCAAATATAGTACATTGTCTCACTATTGTACATGGAGGGAAAAACCTGTTTTGAGGATTCTGTTGAACTGTTAATTAATAGAAGATGACACTTCAAGTGAAGGGCATGAGATCGAAATAAAGAAGGTAGAAAAGTGAAGAGTAGTGGAAACCCTGTTCTATCAGATCAACAGTTCAGAAAGCAATGCTTCACAGAATGCCAGGCTGGAAAGGACCCCAAAGATCATCTGGTCCAACTTTTCTAGGCAATAATAAAGCCAAAATGAGATGGCCCAGCACTCTATCAAGCTGAGTCTTAAAACTGTCCAGCATAGAGGACTCCACTGCTTCCTTCGGGAGATGATTCTAATGTGTGACTGTGCTCATGGGGAAACATTTTCTTCCAGAGTGTAATGGGCATGTCCCCAGCAGTAACTTTTCCCCATCACTCCTTGTCTTTTCCATGAGACTACATGTAAAACAAAAGTCTCCATCATCCTGGTAGCCACCCTTTATGTACTGGTCCATGATAATAAGGTACCCCCTCAGCCTTCCCTTCTCCAAGTTGAGCAATCCTAGTTCTCTCACCACCTTCTTGCACAGCAAGGTTTCCAGTCATCCTGTCATTCTTCTGGCCCTTCTCTGGACACTTTCCTGCCTATGCACTTTTTTTTGCACAGCAGGGACAAAAACTGCAGGCAGTGCTCCATGTGTAATATGACCAGCACTGAGTAAAATGGTACAATGACTTCATCTCTGCTAGTGATGCCCTTCTTGATGCAGTCCAGTGTTCTGTTGGCTTTCTTTGCCACTAAAAGTTTTCTGCTGTAGTGAACACTTTTACCTCTGTAATCAGAGTTCAGATATCTGATTTCCTTATCTTAGAAGATAAAAAATAAATTATATTCTACATATGTATAAGACCCAATCCCTTCAAGTAGAGACAAAATATCAGTGTATGCTAAATTGCAGAATAAGAGAGAGAAGGGACAAGAAAAAGAAATCCATGGAAGCAGAGAATGAAACACCAAGCTGCACTTGGTGGCCTCCCAGCCTTTAGATCCCACTCCCATTCACCTAGTGTGCACTGTGGAGACTCATCAGTGATGATAGGAGAAAGATCCTTCTACCCACTTGGATGCAGCTAGAGGCATCTACCTTTCCTGGTGTGGATTATAAAGGGAGTGGGCAGGGAGGGCAAAGTGCTCACACCTGGGGTGGGAGGAGACTCCCAACAGGACTTAGGTGCTCTGAGTGGTTGCTTCCGAAGTATCTAGAGCCAATGCTCTGTTTCTTGAATCTGTCTTACGTGTTTATTGCTTTACTGCAACACTTATACTTCAGGCCTCCTTCCCCCCGTAGTTGCTGAAAAGTGTTTAAATGACCTAAAATAAACAGAATAAGTGAAAAGTACTTATTTTTCTGACTAAATGCTGGGTTGCTGCTGCACTGTTAGGTGGTGGGATGTGTAGCAAGAGATGGTCACATTCTAAGAAAATTTTGTAACAGCCTTCATATAGAAATATTCTCTTTGGCACTAATTACTGAGGAGCTCTTTGAGAATAGCTGAACAAGAAGAATCAGTGAGTATTCAAACATGTATGATTAAAAAACAGTTGTACTAATGCAATGTATTGTTCAGTGCAATTACTAGTTTTCTTCTAAGTATAAATTATCCATACTTAATGCTGCATATAATAGAAAGTAAGGAAATATGAATGACATGAAGTTTCATTAAAGCATTCTTAGCTGTTAACCCTATGTTAAGAAACAGAATGGCCAACACCTTCTGCATGCAAATTGCATGTTGTGTGGATTAGTTACGTGCCAGTTAATGAGGTTCTATTGTTGTTAGATGTGTCTCCAGTGCAATTACTGCTTTTTAGAACTGCAGTGTTCTTGATATCCCTGCTAGAACTGTTCTATTTCTTCTGTTATTTACAGCACTGCCTAGGTTATTTGCTATCGTTAATCAAAAGGAAATTTCTTGATCAGGTCTGTCATTTTGTCCTGTGTCTGTACAGCACAGAGCACAGCAGGACCTTGGCCTATGGCTGAGTCTGTGAGTAATACAAATAAATTGGAATCATACTTCACTGCTGCACTCATCTGAGAACAGAGTTCAGCAATGGCTGCTTCTCTGCTGTTCCCATTGCCTGTTGTCCTAATGGCATTATACCCTTCATCAGTGTGCTGGTTTGAGCT
>VWYK01078153.1:0-24462 GCA_013399775.1 Semnornis frantzii | reverse complement strand
AACCAGGTTTTCTTCTACCATGAATGTTGAACATAATATCACTGGCACCAGACAGCTGCAAGGAAGATTCAGTGTAATAGTCAACACAGTGATATGTTAGAACATGAGTTATGGAGGCTGTGGAGTCTTCACTACCATGAGCCTTTGAAAGCAGCTTAACAAATTTGTCAGAAGTGACACAAGAGAATCTATCTTGCCCTGGGGAGAGAAAGGTATTTTAAAGGATCCTTTATTCAAAGTCCCTCCCAGCCCTATGCTTCTAGGCTAAAGCAGAGTAGAAGTGATGTACAGTGCCCTTACCTAGTGGCATTGCTGCTACTGAGTAAATACATTTTCACTTCAGTGGTCAACTGTACTAGCAGATGTCCATGTGTCACGGAACACAAAAAATCAAGTTCTGTCTATTTCACTATGCCTAATCAATTTAAAACTACATTTTTCTTCTGATGACCCAAAGACAGCAATGCAGCACTGCTGCCTCCTATGCCAGAAGGAGCCTTCTCTTATCTGAACTTGGCATTGGGCATCAGCTAGTGACTCTCTCTCACCTGCTTTTTGAGCAGTGTAGCTCTTTCTTGTGTATGTGATTTGTGGTAATGAAGGGAGAATTCTCCTCAGTAATTTTGTATTAGAAGGATACCAGTGTTTTCTGTTGCTTTTTTCGAGCCAAGATTCTCAGACATCTGCTCCTTTACTTTTTACATTGATTAGTAAGCTATAAAAATAAAGGAGAGGGGGCAGTAACTTCTGTTATCTTTCATGAGTGCTGCACAGTTTAGAGCACAGGCTTTGAAATGAAGGTTTAATGAGTTCTGGCCCTGACTTAGAGTGGTCTAAGAGATAGCAGGTATTTACCAGTCATCTATTACAGAAGTACTAAAAGTAATGTTCTAAAAGAGTTTCTTTGAAAGCCGAAGTTCTCCTGTTTGTGATGGCTGTAGGCTGATTTTGAAATAAATGCCAAGAAGGCACAAGACAAATTGGTCCTCAAACTAGATTATCTTACAAAATTGGACAGAAGTAGGAGGAAAAAAGCATCTCCCGCACCTTGATTTGGCTATAGTCATGCATATGGTTCCACACCTCCCCAATGGTTTTCAAGATCTTACAATAGAATATTCAAACTTCTCTCTGGTATTTCTATTGCTTAAAAAGTCGACCTTCAAGCCAAACATGATTATTGTCCTTGTCTCCTCCTTAAATATTTGCACCAGCCTTGCAAATTTTCCATTTCGATGTTCCACTTATTAAGCTTTAAAGGTAACATCTTGGGAATGCTCTTGTTTTGTGCAGCCTTGGTGATGCAGAAGGGCTGTAAACTTAGACCAGCCAGGCTTAGGCAGTTTTATAGCCTCTGAATATCACCAGAGAAAGGTAAAGCAACTGGAGTGCATCAGTGAACACATTCCACCATTCTATGTTCTGAACTATTGTTTGTGCAGTGACAAATATTGCTTAAAATTATTTACAATTTGTTGAGCTTCCTTCACCTATAAGCCTCTAGAGAAAATTCTGTCTCTCCAGGAGAAAAGTTTTGTTCTGAAGGCCTGAAATTGCATTCGCTTTTTAATAAAACTGACCTGAGAGGATTTGTGTTGCAAATTACAGCAATTACAGCAATTAATTATTTGGAAAGAGCAGTTCCTCCCTCCTGTATTTCCTCATCTAGCTGATTCACAGGTTCATTGTCTTTTCATCATCTCTTTTTTTATTAAGCACTACCCATAAGTCATTGTTATCTTCCTCCTCCTGACCACAAAACAAATGAGAGCTCCTGATTCAGCATGTTTCTTAGCAGAAGCATAATCGAGTGCTGTGCAAACAGCACTTCGCTTTGCAGTTTCAACTAGTCGGGCATTCAATGGATTTGCTGAGAGGATTCACTTCAAAGGAGAGCTGAACTCTCTCTTTTCCCTCGAGACAAGGTTTCCAATGGTCATTGTGGCCCATCTCTTTGGGATATTCAGGCTTCAGCTGCTTGGTTGGCTTATCTAAGATAACACAGCTTATACACGGATTAAAGGGAGTTACATCTCTGAGACAGCAAGCACAGTATCACAAGCACTAACTTGCTTGAAAGATGAGCTTGACTCATCTCCCACTGTTCTGATGGGTTTGGAGAATATCCTGCACCACTTGATTTATTGAGGTATTACTGGAACATCTTCCTTGCTTCCCTGAAAGCAAGAGATTCTGTAGCCTGGATGAGAGCACATCCAACTTTAGCTTAAGTGGCCTTAAAACTAATGTGTGAGCTTTGTTTAGGAAAGTCATTTCCTAAATAGTTCAACGTGATGAAATTGGTAACCTCTGCAGCTTTTCTATCCCCATTTCAACAGAGATGCTGTACAAATATTTTTTTAAGTAATGTTCTGTATGAATTAACCTGTGTCTTAAGTCTCATTTTCTTCATTCTGCAGCATTTAATCTTTGGTAAGTGACACTGGCTTTTAACAGAATATATTTTTCCCAGTCCAATCCTTGTGATGTCCCTATTATAGCTAGTATTAGAAATTAAATTACCTGAAGCAAACGAAGAGCTATGCTTAGAACTGATAAAACATGCACATGTCTTAAAGAAAGGGAAGCCTCTTGTACTAACTTATTTCTTCAGATAGGGACAAAAAGTTGGCCATTAGGGAGCTTGAAATTTTAAAATTTCACATTTCTTTAGCTGTTTGTGTCTAATGTCCTTGGCCAATTCAAATCTCAGGTTATATAAGTAGAAAAAAACATTACAAGTCTGCTAGACAATGACTGAAAAAAAAGGTAAGAATTACTGACATTACTTTTAAGAGGATATTGTATTCCACACTTTAAATTGGAAAGCAGATGGCAGATTTCTTTCATTTATAAACAAGTAAATGTCAACCAAAATATTAAATAATATTCCAGTGACAAGAAGTTTAAGATTCATAGATTGTCTGATCTATCAAGGAACTCATAATTGCAAAGACTTAAAGTAATCCAAGGTTTTAATGTCAAAATAAGGTGAATACTTTATTAGATGTGTTCAATTCAGACTTGAGATGTTCAGAGTTCTATGACTTTTACACATGTAAGTACTTCATGGTTGAGGTATAGGAATGTATCGAGAGAAGGGCAATGAAGCTGGTGAGGGGCCTGAAGCACAGCTCTATGAGGAGAGGGATGAGGGAGCTGGGGGTGTGCAGCCTGGAAAAGAGGAGGCTCGGGGGTGACCTCATTGCTGTCTACAACTACCAGAAAGGAGACTGTAGCCAGGTGGGAGTCAGTCTCTTCTCCCAGGCAACCAGCAACAGAAGGAGAGGACAGTCTCAAGTTGTGCCAGGGGAGGTCTAGGCTGGATATTAGGAGGAAGTTCTTCCCAGAGAGAGAGCGATTGGCATTGGAATGGGCTGCCCAGGGAGGTGGTGGAGTCGTTGTCCCTGGAGGTGTTCAAGAATAGACTGGATGAGGCACTTAGTGCCATGGTCTAGTTGATTGGCTAGGGCTGGGTGATAGGTTGGACTGGATGATCTTGGAGGTCTCTTCCAACTTGATTGATTCTATGATTCTATGATTCTGTGATTCTGTGATTCTATGATTCATTGCTCGGGAAAAAAAGTCAAGAAGAAAATAAAGAGTTTTATCAATAGGTTAAAAATGTCAGCAGACACTTTCTGGATTTGCAGAAACATGCAAATAGATGAGACAAAGATTCTCAGGGCTGACCTTCAATTCTGGTAGGATTTAGCCGTGATGTGTATTTTGGATTTTGTGCATTAGACTTAGTTTGATACACTTTTAGAGTTAACATTCAGCAGGTTTCTGAAACGCTCTGGAACTCTCAGTACGTTGTGTTTTGCTATGGCAATGCAGAAAAGAAACATCCCATTCTGTTACATTTAAACTGGATTCGTATAACACTTCAACAAATCAATTGACTCCATCTTACACAAATGCTCCAGAGAACAGGCAAGTATGCACCAGTTCCCTCCCAGCTAATAGTCAATAGCCCTGCTGCTGTAACATTACCAGGCTTAAAGGCTGCTAATGATTTCTGTCTCTGATTCTTTTTATTCTGTAAAAGAAATTGGAGGGATTTGGTTCATTTCACATGTGTGTATCCTCAAGCAAGGTCCTTTCTTTATTTTTAAATTTCTTTGTTGTGTATTTTGGATGTCTGGTTGGTTTTGCTGGGTTGTTTTTTGTTTTTTTTGTTATTTTTGGTTGGTTGGTTGATTTTTGACTCTTCTCCTGATTTCTAGTGTTCATTGTTACAATCTGGGAGACTTTGGTTTTAAGCCTCTCTTTATAACTACCCAAAGTTAGACCACGAATCCTAGAAGGGAGGCAGGGGGATGTGTGGTGCTCTATTGTTTGATGTTGAAAGACTATAAATTAGTTCAGAAGTGCCATACCTATCCAAGGTATCCAAGGCATGCTCAGCCTCCTCAGTGGTAAATCACAAGTAGAAGAGCAGTCCCACCCTTCAGTTAGCTGTTGTGACTCCTAGTTTAAGAGGGGTCCTTCAGTTTGTGGAAACTAGAGGCTAATGGCAGGGTTGGAGAAGAGCAGTCAGACACTGCCTATCACCTTGTTCTGTGTACAGGTGTCCCAGGCAAACAGTAGAGGTGCTTCAAGGCAGGTGCCTGGAGCCAAAGCTGATCTTACTACAGCTCCTGGCTCTAGCTAGGGCTGTCGGGCAACCCAGTCAAACCATTGCTGGGCATCGTACATTGAATTTAGTAATAATGGAGATATCTGGACCTCCTCTCACGTATTATTTGTAATTCAAATGAGTGTGTCTCAGTGACTGAGAGGACTAGGCTTGACCATGTACACCAAATATTAAGCCATTATCCTGTTGAAAAGAGTAGGTCTCACTTCTCCACCCATTCAAATGAGGTCCTGGAAATCTTCACTGACCTGGAAGTTCCCGTTTTGGACAGTCTGTCTCTGGTGATAACTGCCAGTCATGTTTGTAACTACTGACAAGCCTGTAAAGCCAGCTCTGTTAAAAATTAATAGGCCATTGCTAGCTCTTTTGGTGATACCTGTTCTGATGGCAGTGCTGGAAGCTGCAGCAAAACCAACTGCTGCTCTTGCTGTTCTCCACGCACTTCCAACACCATTTTCCAATGAAAGTGTAACCTACATGCCATGCAAAAGTCTGCCTTCATTGAGCTCAGCTGCAGCGACAACAGCAAAAGATGAGATAATAAAAATCAACTTAAAACTTCATATTCTCTGGGTGCAACATGTTCCTTCTTCAGGGCCACTCAGCCTAAAGCTTGCGGCTCTACTTCCATGTAACTATTTCCACTCCCTTCATGTATAGATGCAATATCAAGTTAGCAAAGTCACAGGGCATTACAACACATACCAGCCTTTCACCCAGGCAACATGGGCTAGCAACCAATGACACCCTACAGAGCTGGACTGGCTCTTTTGCTATGATTTACTGTCTAAAAGCAGGTTAAAAACACAATAAACACACCAGATTTCTTACCAGAGGATTGAGCCGAAACATTAAATCTTGGCAGATCATAAAAATTTAATTAAACATGCTTAGTTGTCTTCTAAAATGCATTAACACAGTGGACTCCCAGTCCTTCTCCTGCCAGCAGAAGTTTTGAGGATTCTGCATTTGTATTTTTTTATGTCATAGTTTATCTGCAGATCAGCCTAGGTCAGTAATGGTTTCTGACAAGCTGAATAAAAATGATAAAATATTCCAGTGTAACCTGAATTAATNCACAGTGGACTCCCAGTCCTTCTCCTGCCAGCAGAAGTTTTGAGGATTCTGCATTTGTATTTTTTTATGTCATAGTTTATCTGCAGATCAGCCTAGGTCAGTAATGGTTTCTGACAAGCTGAATAAAAATGATAAAATATTCCAGTGTAACCTGAATTAATGTTTGATTATTTATTTATTTATTTATTTATTACCTCCTCCAGTGATCTGTACAAATGCTTATCAATTATACTTTTGTCAGAAAAACAATTGTGAATATAATTCAAGAGAGAGAATTCTTGAGCCTTTTTATCTTCTCCATACATGTTCCTAGCCATATCCTTTCTGAAAGCACTGCCACAAACAATATTCCTCCCATTTCTGTACTGTTTTAAGATACTGACCATATTTGGCTTGTCCAGCTTGTCCAAAGATACCAGCTCTTACCAAAATAAGAGGCTGGATCTTGCTTGGTGAGTGGTTTTCTTGCATATATACCAGGGTAGGATATTGTTTACCTCAGCTTCTGTCTCTAGTACAGCTCTGTAAATTTATAAAGTCTTATAAAAGCAGGCTTAAAAGTATTTAAAGTCCGAGTTTGTTCCTAATTACATTTTCTACTCCCTGAAGAAACAGTTACTTTCTTGTATTGACTTTCCCATGCTGCTATTGTATTCCCAGTAGCTTTCACAGAAATAGTCTTCCTAGAGCAGTATTAAGTAGTAGTGATTATCTGATAGTGTAATATTGTATTTTGGGAATATCAACTCCCACAGTCTCATGAAAAGATGATGGGATGATGGGGCTCATTATTCTAAGGAATGTGTGAAGTAAGGAGTAAGAAGAGGACAGCAGCATCAGTGCTGTGACTGTACTGCTACATATATATCCAAAGGACTGAAGGTGCAGATGTGTTGCTTCTTTTAGGAGGGTATCTGAAGTGTATTGAAAATACTGATATTTCATTCACTTGCACTGTAACAGTTTAACTATGATAGTCAATACTAAAATGATGTGTTCATTAATATCTATAATTACTATATTATCCTTGCAGTCACAGCCGTGTGATGGGCAAAAAAGCATCTGTGTCTTCCTTTGCCCCAGTACCCCATCTGTGCAGTAACTCCTGAGTGCCATAGGAAGTCTGGATGAAACCCTGGTTGCTAATGCATAGTCAGGATCAGGTAGCAAAAAACTGCTACAGTACCTGGAAACATCAGTTTATTTCAATAGATTACTTAATCTACTTTTCTACATAGAGAACAAAAGAGAGGCTTAGATGCCAAATCATAGCTGTGAAATGTTATTTGAAGTGCACCAGGCTAATTGCCTGGCCTTGAGCTCTGAAAAGATTCATGTCTCACATAGGTCCTGCCTGGTACCTGCCAGACCTTTGCAGACTTCTCAGATACTCTGGGGTATCTAAAATGGCACAGGGCACCTCTAGTTTTACACTTAAATCAGCACCAAAGGCTGCTAAGGAGTTAATTGTGTGAGCTGGAATTTAAATCTGAAGTCCTAATTATACTGCATAGCCGTTTACCATTCAAATTTGGGTTTCCTTCTGCTCTGTGTCAGGAGAGGAGAGGAAGGGTTGGTGTTCTCCTCCTCCTCCTCCTCCTCTTCCTCCTCCTCCTATTATTATTATTCAGCATGTTATGCACTCAGTGCATGTGGCTCTCCAACCTTGTTTCTAAAGGCATAACATTCTTCAGGATAAAAACACAATGCAAAAATAGGAAATATTACTTGCTGTGTTATAGGGGGGGTTATACTGGTAGCACAAAAGCTCCTGCACATGTGAAAGACACTGTCATAGCTACTTTTAGCTTGTTTCTGGTGGGGTCAGGCTTCTGATCTACTAGGATTTTCCAGATGAGGATGCTGGTGGGATATTTAAAATGGGGTTGCAGTTTATTCCCCCCACTTTTGTTATTTTTTTCTTAAGCTAACAGGAGTAAAAAGAGTAGGCAGTCGTTTTTCAAAATATAGACAGCGTGAGATGGCTTAAAAGCAAATGAAGAGCAACTGAGGGAGCTGGGGCTGTCCAGTTTGAAAAAGAGGAGGCTGAGGGGAGACCTCATGACTCTCTACACCTACCTGAAAGGACATTATGGAAATGTTGGTGCTGATATCTTCTCACAGCAGGAGAACAATAGGGAGTGGTCTCAAGCTGCAGCAGGGGAGGTTTTGGATGTGTTTAAAGGTCGTTTAGATGCAGTGCTTGGGGATATGCTTTAAAGGTGAACTTTTTAGAGTAGGGATATCAGTTGGGCTTGGTGATCCTGAGCATTTTTTCCAACCTGAACATTACTGTGATTCTGTAAATTAAAACATAATAAGTACTAAGAGACATACTTTCTGTTGTTAAAGGGGAAAAAACCTGTTACAGTTCTTCAGAAAAAAAATACGAAAATGGATCCAGTAGAAGGTTTTGGGTTGACTTCAGTCTTTTGAGCAAAAGCTTGATATTTTTTGTATCAGATAGCACACTTTCACAAAAATACCCTAAGTTTAACGTGTATAAACAAACAACCTCCCCTGCCGTGATTCTGCAATCATGATGGCTATTTGTGCACAAGTAACATGAGGGGAAATATGTACCAGATTTCTCATCTCTATGATGCTCAGCACCCTTTTCTCTCAAATTCCAAACGTGGACTGTTTATGCTCCAATTTTGTTAGGGCTATCTTGTGATATATTTTCCAATGTAAGTCCTTTAAAACACATGTATATTATTTTCATATTTGTAATCCATATAGCACGTATCAAAGCACACAGTTGTGAAACAGAAGTTTAATGTATAAGAAAGTTAAAAGAAGGCATTTTAACAATTTTAGTACATGTATTTTCCAGGTGGGTTTGCTCAGATCTGCTCCTTGCTAAAATAAGCCTCAATTTTGATGATTGGGTGCTTCCTGCTGAAAAATATTTTTCTTAGAAGATATGTTACAAGACTTGCTGTATATTAAGGGAGTTAATTTATTTTTCTATCAATTAGGGTAATATGCAAGGCAAAAAAAAAATCCCCTCTCATCAATATTGAACAATTGATTAGACTAATATAAGTGTTGAGCATTTTGCTTGGAAGAATATGGTCATTTTTCCACATACCCATTCATTATAAATGAATTAATAAAAAACAGAATGTGAAAAAAAAATTAAATAGCCATCAGAGCACATTAAACATTGTAATTCCAGTCTATCTGTGGCATTCCATCCTGCTCTAAGGACTGAAATGACTTGACTCAAGGGTGTATGTGACTGAAGTCACTCAAGTGACTATGAATTGACTCAAAGGTGTAAGTGAAACATCTAAATGAAGTTAGGCTGTATTCAAATTCACCCCAAGCTTACTGAGCAAGTAAAATTGCAATGAAATTTGGATGTATTTCTGAATATGAGTCAAAAGGATCAAAACCAACACTGTGGCCGCAAATAATGGGGATTGGAAATGGCAGAAGTAGTTAAAATCTTCTTTGTTGTAATGAATTTTTCTATTTGATCAATCTGAAATATATAAAGGACAGCCACGAGGATGATTAGGGGACTTGAGCATCACCCCTATGGAGTGTGACTGAGCAACCTGGGGTTGTTTAGTCTGGAGAAACAGAGAATCAGAGGAAACATTCCAGCCAGAAAAGACCCCCCAGGACCATCAAGTCCAACCATTGTCCCTGCTCTACAAGGTTCACTCTTAAACCACATGCTCTGGAGCACACCAAATTCCTTCCTTCTCCCCCCACCCCGTGGGTCTGAATGCAGAGAAGAAGGCACGAAAACTCCCCGCCCTGTGGGCTTGAAGGGGGAACAGCGGCAGGCGCTTTTCCATACCTGTGCTGACCTGTATGGAAGCCAACACTGGGAATCGGGCTGGTGGCTGGCTGGGTTCTTTGCGTCCAGTATAAATTGGCAAATGGACACTTTGTCTAGAAAATGATGAATAGAGCAAGGGAGAGGGTGCGTGGTTCTGCCCCCTCCCTGCCTTGAAAGAGCTCCCGCTTCGGACCATCCTCGCCTCAGAGTACATGTTGTGTTGGATGCCTGTTAGTGGCAGGTGTATGCAAGAGGATTTAAAAGTGTCAAAGAGTACACACTGTGCAAAATGCTCAAGCAGCACAATGGCAGCTGTTAAAGCTTCCCTGTCTCTTTGGAAACAGGCCTGCAGGCTCACACATAGAGCACCAGGCACTTACTGCTGGGCCCTTCTGTGGCAATTGTTGTTTAACATTTCAAGTATGAGTTTAATTATGGTACTGCTTTCCTCAAGTGGGTCTGCTGCAAGTGACAATGAAAGTGCTTATGCTCCAAAATCAGGAAAGCCATTTATTAACACTTTTGTTTGTTTTTTTGGTTTTTTTTGTGGTTGTTTGTTTGTTTGTTTGTTTTTGTTTGTTTTTTTAATTTGAAGTATAATTTTAAGCCATTTGATCATTTCAGAGAAATACATAAAGTATATGCTAGACAAAGTATATACACATCAGTGAAGGACAAAGTACACATCTCTCAGTGAAGGACAGCATTTCTGGTAGAGCTGCTGAGTGGTGTGGCCTTACAAGCACTGTCTGGTCTAAAACAGATCTCAAGTAAGACCTATCCTTGAGCTTATCATCAGTCACTTTGGCTGACACTGAGAGAAGGTCCCCTCACAGCCTAGGAAAATAATGATGCTATTTGTCCATCATTACAAAATGTCTGACACCAGGAGAACTTGTGTGGGAGTAGGGTGTTGCTGAACGTACGTCCCCTCTTTTCCATCAATGACTCATCTGATGGGGTCTGCCTGTGTACAGAGGACCTGATCCTGAGCTATAGGATAGTCCCCAAAGCGCTTTTAATTCAAAGAAACAAAGTATTTTGGGATGTGGTTTCCAAACATAAGATAACATTGCAGCTCTATTGAGGCTGGGGATGGAAGAGGTGTGGAAATCATTGGTGTTGTATCACAGCCTTTCAAGTCATGTTAGAATTTGACCCAAAGAAAGATGCCGACCAGCTCCTGCATGGTGAACACATGGGAAGTGGCTGCACTCTGTCCTACACCAACTGTCATGCAGGGGACAGATGAGGGTGGAAGGAGCAGAAGGTCATGACTCAAACGCACCTGGAAGACTAGAAACAGAGACAAGCCTGAATTAAAGTCTTGGGTCCCATCAAAGCAATCCCAGAAACAGAGCAAGATGCCAGTCTCTTGTGCAGATTGGACCTGCCTTTACTTGCTACTTAGATGTTTTACTTTTACTAGGAAAATTGGAAAGCTCTGCTGGTTGAGCTGACAGCGTCACAGCATGTTACTGCAAAGGGAGAACGGCAAATCAACGGCAGCAAGGAATAACAGGAAAATTGCTTTTTCTTTTTGTCTAGGGAAGAATAGTTAATTCCACACAAAATATTGGTGTGTATGTGGGAGTGTGATGGGAATGAAAGTGGCAGGAGGGGGAGAATAGAGGAAGGAGGTATAAATGAACAAAATTAATAATCTCCATGAATTTTCTAGTGCCTTAATGAAACTGATGATACACATGACTTGAAGTCATACCCTTTTTCTCATTTGAGCCATACCAAATTATCTCTTTCTATGGGATTCCCTAGAGCCTTCCAATTTATCTTTATTAAGCAACAAATGTTACTTCAGTATTGAAAGTTTTCACTGTACTTAGTAGAGGTAATACCTAGCAACTAAAGACACAGATCTAATATTATTTCATTGCAGTTATGGTATTTGGGAATGTATATAAGCATTTTAAGTCAATGACTGTAATAAATATTTGACATGGTAGTCAGTAGCAGTGTTTAAATGTGAGCATAGTGGACTACAACCAAACCTGATTCTTCACTTCAGAAGCCCATGTCTTGGATTCCAAATTTTGATTTGATCACTATTTTGAAAAATCTAGCAATGAACGTCAATGCTACATTTTGTTATGTCCTAATTAACCCATATCATGTTCTATTACCTTTCTCAGTCTCTTAGTCACTACACCTTATTTCCTTCTGTCTGCTGTCATATAGTTATGTTTTCTTCAGCACCTGTCATCATTCTTAGAATCACAGAATGGCTTAGATTGGAAGAGAACTTAGATATCATCTACTCCAACCTCCTTGCCATGAGCTGGGACACCTCTTAACTAGAGTCAGCTGCTCAGGGCCTCCTCCAACATAACCTTGAACAACCCCAAGGAGGAGGCATCCACAAGCGCACTCTCTGGGCAACCTATTCTACTCTCACCACCCTCATACTTTAGAACATCTCCACAAGCTCCCTAAACCCTAAGCTTAAAACTATTTCCCCTTGTCGCATTGCTGGACACCCTTATGAAAAGTCACAGAATCACAGAAATATCCAGGTTGGAAAAGCCCCTCAGGATCACCAAGTCCAATCCAGAACCCTACTCTACAAGATTCACTTTAAACCACATCCCTAAGCACCACATTCAAACAACCCTTAAACACATCCAGGGTTGGTGACTCAACCACCTCCCTGGGCAGCTCATTCCAGTGCCTGACCACTCTCTCAGTGAAAAACTTTTTTCTAATGTCAAAAAGTTCCTCTCCAGTCTTCCCACAAGGTCCCTTCAGGTATTGGAAGGCAGTTGTACGGTCCCCGCAAAGTCTTCTCTTCTCCAGTGGGAACAACTCCAGGTCCCTCAACCCATTCTTCATTATTCTGTATACTTAGCAGGGAAAAGTAGCATTCAAAATTGAAATGAATGTGTAAGGAATGGCAGCAAACAGATTGAGTGCCTGTCTGCAATGTCATCAGTGTTTGGAATTAAGCCTTGCACTCATATTGGCCATGCTTGGTTTCTAATGTCCTGAGACGTTCATGAGATACATCCATGCTTAAAGGTAATTAACACAGCTGTATTTACTAAAAATGGTCTCTTGAAGCAATTTAGGTAGGGTTTCAGAAGTCTTTTCAGAAAGATACATGTTTTAAATACGTTGGGGTTTTGTGTGTGTGCTGGTGCCTAATGAAAGGCTTAGAAGCTCAGGATTTTGAGTTCCACCACCCTGGTTACAAGCAATTGAAGATGAAAGGCTTTTAAGACAGGCTTTAAACATTTCTGGTGTGAATGCAGTTTCTCCAGACAAACTCATTGGCCACTTAAAACCAGTATACTAACCTCAGGACAGCTTAGTAGATGCTATTTACTGAAGCCATGTCACTGCAGGGTTATCTGTCAAATTGTCTCTTCCAATCCAAATCTGTCTGGCATGATTCTGATGGTAATGCTGTATCTCAAGTGCTGAGGCATGATTCTGACCTGCTGCTTCTGATTTTTATCTATATATTGCTACTTCTGGGATTCCTCTGTGGTAAACATAGATTTATGGATCCATTTACCTTGCTTTTCCTCCATCTAACATTTGGATAAAGGATGGCTGCAGTCTAAGGCTTTAAGGAAATGATTGCTTAGTTCAGTAATAAAATACATGTTTTTTTACAGTCTTACTGCTTTATGAATCATGAGTACATTGAACAAATAAATACCAGTACAATGCTCTTTTAAAAAACACAAAACACTTTGTGGTTCAATTTCTGGTTTAATCTAAGTATGGGACGTACACAGTTGCTGTTCTGGTTGGTATTCGTCTTTGGAGAATTATCAGTTCTCTTTGAGAGGTCTTAATAAAATCTGTTTTGCTGCCAGCAAGGGCTGCAATCCTAATTTTACCTGGACAGTGGTAGACTCTAACTATTTCCATGAAGGAAAGAGATCATGAAGATGCTACAGAACACCTATAAATGTGACTGCTCAGCAGTAATAAAAAAGTAAATTCGATATTTTGCGATGTTAGGAAAACAATAGAAAGCAAAATTAAACCACTCTGAATGGGTTCATGTGTACTTAACACCTTTAATGCTAACTGTACTTCCGATTTTCCCACCTCTTTATTTTAACTATGATGTAATGATATCCCTAGAAAAGATGTAGGGAATGGGAAACGACAGACAGCAATATGGGACAGCTTCTGTACAGTAGATGTGGGTTCAAAACAAACACAAATATTACACGTAGGCAAACATTAACAAGAAGAAAATGGCCCCAAGCATGCAGGCATTTCTCTTGGGGTACTACTGCTACTTTCTCAAAAGCATATTAAATGTCTTGACCTGTGTGCAGTTTTCCTTGCATATTGCTGTTTTAATTTCCTCTATCTTACGGAACCTTTGGGATGGGTTTAAATAGTCAAGAGCAATCCACTGCATAGCCAGAATGGCCTCTAAAATGCTTAGTTCCTCTCAGCCCAGATGACCTTCTCAGGTCAGCTCACAATAAAGCTATTTGTTCTCCTTTCAGTTTGGAAACCATTCTCGTCTCTCCAGTATTCCCACTGTATCTTTTCTTCGACAGTCCTTTCCCATCTCTTCTTTGTCAACTCATCCCCCTTTCGGGAGCCAGTGGCTTCTTAGTTTTGACCATTATCCAATGGTTTCTTAGAAATGTATAAGCTACATGTAGATTTTACAAATTACTCTGGACCTATCTTCATCAGATTAGGTCTTTCTTCTGAACTGAAGAACTGTGATTTTGTAATCTTTTTTTTCCTCATTATTTAATGACTAAAGGATCTTAATACATGGCTGGAATTTGTGCAAAGCTTCTTTTAAGCGGTTGTGAATTCAGTTATTAAGATCCTAACATCCTTATTGAAGTCCTTTTCCACTCTCATACATCAGTGTTTTGGGTATTTTTTTACCTGGTAAATAAAAAGGGGGTATTTGTCTTCCTATTCTTCTATTTCCAACATTTTTAATAGATATGGATTTGGGCTATACTAACTTTTTAAGAAAGTTGCCTGATTCAATTCTGATATGGTCTACAAATTACAGAATTCTTGCCTCTGAGGAATATTTTCTTGGTTTTCCAGAGATTTGTGGGTAACCATCTTATGGTAGCATAGTCACAGCAAAGGGCTTTTTTTCTACTTTCCAAAAATAAAATAGTTCATGTGTGCATCACCTAGGAAAGAGTTAATAAGCCTCCACGAAATGGTAAACAAACTGGCTGTTGTCTGCAGAGGTAAGTAGGGTATTGTGAGCCCTATGAACATGAGGGAAGACTTTCCAGTCTATCACTGTTCTGTGGGTCATTTTTGGTAACAAGGAAGAAGCTGTTTTCAAGTATGCTCTCCATGAAGCTGAAAAGCTGGTATAATTCTTCCTTTTGGCACCTGTATCACTATGACTTACTCCTTTTGTCAAATTAGGCATCTATGAGCCCTGTCTTGTGAGTCCTAAGGGAACAACTTCTTTGTGATGACAGGGGGGTGTAGCCATAAACTACCTGCCACTTATCAGATCAGGCTATAATTCTTATTCTTGCTGGAGGCCTAGCTAGATACAGGCTTATAAATTTGTGGAATTATTATCAAGACATATATTCCATAGCTGGGGGGCAGTAATTCTGGATCATAAAGCCTCTAACAGTATTTAATCCATCTGCATTAGACAAGAACGGGATTTGTTACTATCGAAGTAGTAATCCTGGTTTTTTGCAGCCTCCAATTCAGTGTAGCATAAAAAGAGGAAATACAGGTTTTGATTGAAGAGCCCTGGACAATCTCATCATTGAGATTTAACATGCTATCCAGCTTTTTTTCTCTATTCTCACTGCCAAAGCCCTCTAGTGCAGTCTTTGAAGAAACTTGCACCTTCAGCCATGCAGTTTCTGGGCAGATTTTACTATTTGGTCTTAAGTCAGTGAGTAAGTACTACTATAACAGGCTCTTAGCAGGAGCAACTCATTCATTTCTGTTAACTTTACCTTGCAGCAACTTCCGCTAAGAGAGAGAGGCAGGCAGCTAGGACTAGTGTTATCAAGAACAACCAACAGCAAGATCTGGGAGAATTTATCTGTCCATGCTGTGTCTCATGCAGCTTCTTTCTGTCTTTCCCATGCACACCTATAGTGTTTGCCACTATGGAAAAAAAAAAAAAAGAATAAGGATACAAATGTAAAACAAGATTAAACACTTTGTGAAATTTTAAGTTATATTTACAGATTTGATAAAAATTCAGGAAGCCTGTTTGAGCTAAGAAAGTTGATATATTCCTAGATGTGGTCCCTGTTAACCATTCAAAGTGAGGAAAAAAATAAAGAAAAAGGACAGTTGATCTCCACCTTGAGCAAAATTTGTTCCCCTCATGAAATTAGGGTAAGGAGGTAATGTTAGCACAGCCAGAATTGGACACAGCACTTACGCAATCATCAGACATGGTAAGCACAAACACACCATGTTATCTGCTGTCAGATCATGCGATACAACCTGGAACCATTTCAATTCAGTTACTTTCGTTGGTCTTACTGTAGTTTCTCTAAACAAAGGCAGTTTGCAGTAAATTGCTCTTTGGGTTTCTAATGTCTTAGAATCATNAGCAGAGTTGCTCCAGCACTCTGAGCATCTTTGTGGCCTCTGGACTCACTCCAACAGTTCAATGTCCTTCCTGTGTTGGGGGCTCCAGAACTGTACATAGGTACTCCAGGTAGGGTCTGACAAGAGCAGAGTAAAGGGAGGAGAATCCCCTCCCTTGCCCTGCTGACAACACTTCTCTTGACACAACCCAGCGCATGGTTGCTAACTGGGCTGTGCATGCACACTGTTGGATCATGTTGAGCTTTTCATTAACCAATCTTCAAAAATTTATATGCAATGGCTTTCTTCCTTCACCCTTCCCAGAAACAACTGTATATTTTGACATACAATAAAGAATCTGGGTCCTACTGAGTATCGGTGAGACTCAGTCACTTGAATATCCAAGTCAATTACAAAACAGGATGTGACATTCTGATTTTGTAGCTGCTTATGGAAGTAGTTAGCCTGAAACACTTCATTCTTCAGCACTGTAATTATTCAGTGTCTGCTGAAGTAATTGTAATTCTGGTGTGAATGTTCATAATATTATTTGAATACATTTTAAGAGTGTAAAAGCATAGCTGAATAAATTTCCAGAACTTGGTCCAAAATTCAGTAATTTCAGTCATTTTTGGAGGGTTGGGTCAGTACACAATTGAATAATATTGTGTGTAAGGCTTGTATGGTAAATTTTGTACAAATTCTTCCTTTCCATGAAATTAATACTTGTAACTTCGAAATCCCAATTTCTTATAAAATATGTTAGAACAACCTGGCAGTAATTGAATAAATTGGTACCTGCTAATCTAGTGGCATAGTTCTCAGGCTGAAGTAATTAAAACTAGGTGTCAGGAGTTCCTATATTGAAAAAAGATATAATGAAGCGAAGTGACCCACTCGATTTTGATGCTGCTGACAGACTAATGGCAAAACAGATTTCATGACAGACTTTTCAGAAACACAATTGTGTAACTTTAGTGCTGTTTTCCATCTCTTCCAACCCATTTGTTGAACCATCTGTTTAAATTTAATATCTAACCTTCAGTTAGTTGAGGACTAATTGCACACTGCCATAAATAAGGTTAAACAATGTAGTCACATGTTTAAAACCTCTTTGAGGCTGCACCTGCATTTTCAAACTCTGTTTTCCTGGTGCAGAGTAAGTTTTCTGTTCATGCTCAGTACCATGAGCCCAAGATTCACACTTGTGAAAAGTAACAGAAATCTGCAATATCCAGATTGTGATGCGAAATAATTAAGAAGTTAAAGATCTTCAGATTACAGTTATCCCCCCCCCCAAGATTTTGAAGGGAAATGTTTGTCACCTTAGAAATTACAAGATTTTATGATGGCTTAAGATGTCTGTGCTGACTTGATGATGTTACCTAGTGACAAGATAAAAACAGAAAAAAAACCTCAGTAACCAAATTCAGAAACCTCTTGACTCTATATATTCTTATTTGTCAGTAAGTGTTTTAAGGGAGTAGTAAAGGGCTGTAACTCCCCACAACGATACAGAAGAAATGAAGAGAAATTAATTCTCTTTCAACCTTGGCTTCTGAAAATTCCCTTTCTAGTTGCAGCGCATTTGTTCTCCTTTTGTTGGTGTCAACGCTGAGCGGGTAAAGTATCAGCCTCTGTATATAGCATCACTGTGATGCAGCTATGACTTGCTAGATGACAAATACTGGGCAAGTGTGTGATGCAAGGTGACCGATGACCAAAGTTTCCACTGTCTCCGCTCTTCATGGCTACTCTTAGCACATCTTCAATGTGCTGTCTAGAAGAAAAGAAAGCAAATGCGTTCCTAAAATATTGCAAAGGAACATCACAAAATAAAGAGGTTTAAGTGCTAGGAAAACAACTAGTTTTAATCATTAATGCAACATATTTTATATAATCTCATTGTAACAATTTAATTGACCTTTATTCCCTCCAGTTCATCATGTATTATTAAAAGGTTTTAACAAATGCATGCAATACTGACTGTATCTGCCTGCTGTTTACATAAATAGCATGCCTGGGAGTAATATACTACAAGCTTTCTTTGAAAGCCTTGTAAATGGATATGTAGCAGAAGGAAGAGTTATTATTAAGCAGCTCTTGAGACGCTTAGAGAAGCTGTGCTTTGCATGCTAGTTTAGTCTCAGTGCTGGAGGGAACCTTTTACAAAATTCTCACACAATATCATCTCTAGATGCTCTTTTAAGTTGTTATTTTTCAGAAGTGCTCAGCTACTCATCTTACTTGAGGCAATACATCTAGTCTAAGGGTCATTTGTGACTTCAAAATATCTTTGCTACATGCTACTGTGCAGCAGCATATAAAATACTTATGACCAATCTTTTTTTCTGTATTTCACCTTCCCTCTGCCATTCAGAAGTTCCAAGTGGTATGGAATGTGTACGGGCTGTGCCTAGCCTGAGTGTTCAGAGTTCCCTTTTTCCATCCTAAAAGAAGTGCTAAATGTGTAGCTGATAGGAACTACTAAATGTTGGTAACTGAGGATACAAAGAGCGTTTTCAAATAACTGTAAAACACCCTGCCAAATGCTTGCAAAAATGACCCTAAATCTTGAAGGACCTTCAAGCATGGAGCATATATATTGAATGTAGTGTTTTAAGTCCTTTTTGTGGAGGTCTCTGTTTAATTTTAAAGGAACACTTTGTGTTTTGGTATGTTGTATCTACTTCTCATTCATGGCATGACCCTAAAGCTGGCTATGCACGGAGGGAAGGTTTTAAAACACTTTGGCACAAAAAGGAATACTCATTTAAGTAAGGACTGAGAACATGGTACTTTGTAGAATGTAGGGGTTGTAATGGCTGAGCAGCTTCAACTAAAATCACAGAATCACAGAAACATGCAGGTTGGAAAAGCCACTTGGGATCACCAAGTCCAACCTAGAACCCTACTCTGCAAGATTCACCTTAAATCGTATCCCTAAGCACCACATCCAAATGACCCTTAAACACATCCAGGGTTGGCGGTTCAACCACCTCCCTGGGCAGCTCATTCCAGTGCCTGACCACTCTCTCCATGAAAAACTCTTTCCTAATATCCAGTCTAAACATACCCAGTCTCAGCTTGAGGCCATTCCCCCTTGTTCTGTCTCCAGTTACCTGTGAGAAGAGACCAGGGGCAGCCTCTCCACAAGGTCCCTTCAGGTAGTTATAGACAGAAAATAGTGAAAATAGTGAACAATGGACAGCACTAACAACCCTCCCTTGGGACTGTGCCTTTTGGAAACTGGCCCCATCTCATGAAGTCGCAGAACTCCATGACAATTTGCAGAAACAGCTAAAGAGACTAATAAATCGGAAAAAAAAATATTGTGGGCTTACTGAGACCAACTATAAATGATGAAAAGCTACTAATGTAGGTGGAAGAGTAGACACAAAGCTGGGGACTTCTGCATTGGGAAGGTCTGCTTCAGAGGAGCAGGTCAAAGAGCATCTGCATTGACTGCTTAAAGAACATTTGTAGAGATGACTCTTCTGGTGGCCACAACAGCTAGAAACCAGTGTATATACAGAATAAACAGCATCTGGCTTGTCGGAAACTACTTTTGGTGGTACCTTCCCCCCATACCGCCTTCGTGTTTTAAAAGCTGAAGCTGTAGTAATTGAGTCAGTCAAGAGTTCCAGTGGGTCACATTCAAATAACCAAATGAAGTTGGTTATTATGGGGTAACTTCTGGAGACTGACTCTTTGACAGGGGTTTTCCATTTGCTTCCCACATATTTGAAACAATGTCCTTAAAAAGTAGAGTTGGAATGTCAGCCTCCATAATGTAAAACCAGTTCTTGCTTGTGATCTTACTGGGTTTCTTCCCCATCTTGCAAAGAAGCCAATCAACTATAGGAAGCAGGAAGGACCAGCATCCTGGCTCCCAGCTGCTGCAGCTCTCTGTAGGAGAAAGACCCACCAATGTACAAAGCCACTACAGGGCATTTTCATTTCAGTTTGTCATAACAGAAGCTGAAAACAGCCTCAGCTAAGGTGCTGATTGAGGAGCAGATCAACGTAGCCCAGCTTGAAGATGGACAGCATCTTCCATCAGAGTGAGGTGGCTGATGGAGGCAATGTCAGCTGCTGATCTGCTTTGTAGGGCCTTGCTGTGCCTGGCAGCCTCTCAGAGTCTGTGTGGCCATCCTTTCTGTATGGATTTTAGAATGCCAGACTCATCTACCTAGCTGCTCCTTCATTCCTTCATCCTGAGGAGGGCAATCGAAGGGCCCATTAAAAGTGGCTTATTGATTTAATAGGCTAATGCCGTGGCCAAGTGCTGTGCTTTCTCAGCTGGGGATGGATGATAGCTAATGGGAACAGAGCCCTAAGGTTGCACAGCTGCATGGTGTTGAAAGGCACCCCTAAGTGCGACATGAAGGAAGTGATGGTCCCCACAGTGATATCTACTGGAGAAAATGAATTGTGCAGTTAGACACTGGCAGTCAAGAAAGAGACAAATTATAAGAAACTAAATAAGAATGTCAGATAAAGACAGTGTGACAGTGTGGCAACCGGAGAAGCATTCACCATCTCTTTTTGTGCATATATCCTGAAGAATTGTATCTGTGAGAGGGAACCTACAATAATGCTTTATAGTGGAAAGGTGCAACCCAGACCTAGGAGATCTTAAAATATGACTTCTGAGATTAATCTGTCAGATTTATGTTTGTTCACTGTAAATGGGGAAACAGTGTGAAAGGGATATAATGTGTTACAAATGTCTGAGGAGGGAAAAATATAGGCAAGAAACAATTTCACTGTAGGTAGCAAAGATGAAACACACAAGAATGTCTAAATGACTGGGACATTAGAATTTAGTACAGTAGAGTGAGCCCTGACATGTTTCATTTGGTCCTGGCCTCTGCTTCATACTTCTGCAGTATTTGTGGTCACTTATATTGACCCCCTTTGAAGACAACACCTATGTGGGCATTTGGCTGCCCTGAAATCAATTCCTAGCTGAATGTAAATTCAGTGCCTCCTTTCTGTGTCACTCACCTCTCATGAAACCAAAGACTGTGTCTGCAATTCTGAGTGACACAATATAAGAAAGACATTGAGGGTGTCCAGAGAAGAGCAAAAAGGCTGGTGAGGGTTTTTTTGAGGGCATGTTGTATGAGGAGTGGCTGAGGGAACTGTGGTTGTTCGGTCTGGAGAAGAGAAGGCCAAGGGGACATCTTATTGCTCTCTACAGCTACCTGAAAGAGGGTTGTAGTGAGGCCTGTGCTAATATCTTCTCCCAAGTAACTAGTGATAGGACAAGAGGAAATGGGCATAAGTTGTGTCAGGTGAGGTTTAGATTGGATATTAGGAAAAAAGTTCTTTACTGAAAGAGTGGTGAGGTGTTGGAACAGGCTGCCCAGGGAGGTGGTACAGTCACCGTCCCTGGAGGGGTTGAAGAAGCTTGTAGATGTGGTGCCTCAGGATATAGTTCAGTGANATTGCTCTCTACAGCTACCTGAAAGAGGGTTGTAGTGAGGCCTGTGCTAATATCTTCTCCCAAGTAACTAGTGATAGGACAAGAGGAAATGGGCATAAGTTGTGTCAGGTGAGGTTTAGATTGGATATTAGGAAAAAAGTTCTTTACTGAAAGAGTGGTGAGGTGTTGGAACAGGCTGCCCAGGGAGGTGGTACAGTCACCGTCCCTGGAGGTGTTGAAGAAGCTTGTAGATGTGGTGCCTCAGGATATAGTTCAGTGACCATGGTGCTTGGGTTACAGTTGGGTTCAATGATCTTAAAGGTCTTTACCAACTGTAATGATTCTGTGATGCTGGGATAGATCCTCCATCTGCTTAAGTTCTGCCTTCTTGGGGAAGAAGCTCTCCCATGTGGTGCTTTCCTGGCAGGACTGATCTCAGGGGCCTCTGCAGCCAACCAGGACCTCTTACCAGTTTAAAGACAAAACCGTCTTGCTATGGTGCTGCTTTTCATATAATTGATTAACATGCAACCATATACAACACTGATGATGTTGTCAAGCCCTTAGACATTGTTGAGAAATTAGAATGAGTGGGAATGGTCTCCAAATGTACAAGGGGAGGTTTAGATTGGGTATTATGAAAAATTTCTTCACTGAAGGAGTGATTAGGCATTGAACAGGCTGCCCAGGTGTCATCACCATCCCTGGAAGTGTTAAAAAAATATGTAGACATCGTGCTTTGGGACATGATTTAATGGCCATTGTGTTGTTAGGTCAGTGGTTGGACTCTGATTCTAGAGGTCTTTTCCGAACAGAACTATTCTACAAGGCTTTTCATTCCGCAGCCTTAATGTATCTTTTATTCTTGCCACCCTCATGTGGCATTGGAATTGCCCCACTGAGAAATGGTCTTACCATTCACCTTACTGACATAATGAAAGTCAAATACAAGTATTGTTAACATTGCACTTCTGGCACCACCTTTAATATTTCAAGTACCTGTATCAATTTCAATTCCAAGAGAAAATCCTAAGTGAATTTTATTAGGGCTATTCAGTGTAATTGAATTTGCTACATGTGTTGGATCGATTCCTGTTATCTTTACATTTCCATAACAAATAAACAGGGTTATAGGCACTTCAGACTTTTTAGTATCTACTGTTTCAACATACATCTCATGCTAGTTTGAGGCTAACTGGAATATTTTAATGAAAAAAAATAATTATAGGCTGTGAAAAGAAAACAATGGTTATGTCTACTTCACTCAGAGGCTTGCTGAGATGTATAAAAACAGGGACACAAACATAGATAACACAAAGAGTCTCTCTCTGGGAGCTGGTGTGTCTTCTGGGCTTCTGCTGTGTAACCCAATTAATCATTCTGCTTCTAACCCCCCTTGCCTATCCTCCAAACTCACTTTGTACATAAGGCAGACCCTGGGATAATGTAGAGAGGTGGAAAGAATGTGGAAGGGTGGTTGAGAGCCCCTCCTGGGGATTCTGATTTCTGTGACTGATTTCACACATCTGTTGCTATAGACTAGACAAAGCATAGCTGCTTTGCACCAGTAAATATTTTACAGACTAGCTGGTAGTTTGGCAGAACTGGAGCGGACCACTAGCAACATTCTGATAACTTAGACCAGCTGAATGGCCATCTTAAAAACCATGAATTTGAGAAGGAAGACCAGATGAAGCAAAATCATTCTTACATCAACATTGCATGTGAGAAAAATGGAAGTCCCCAGCTCAGCTAAGCAGCCTCAAGCACACTATCTTGAAAATCCTAAAGTATGCAGACTAAGTAGTTTTAAAATTAAAATGGAGCTGATGCCAGGCTGACTCTTTTAAAAGCTTAGTGCTTAGGGCAATTCTGAGGAAAGATTTCAGTTAAAAAGGTGGAGGGGTACACAGGCAGTTGAAGAAGCAATGAGAAACACTACTGTCAAGAAAAATGTATAGCTAGGAGCGAAGAAAGGAGGACAAGGAATGTCATCTGACTCTGATCTCTCTTTGCTGTGGCTGTTATGTACCTAACCTGTCCAGCAGCTCCACTGCTTTCTGTGACCAGGTCACAGTCAGCACCCTTTCCCCACCTCTGAACACAAACTGCACCTCCTTGGGGCTACAGTACCCACAGGTGCCCCTGGTGTTCTCAGCAATTCCTGTTGAAAAGTCATCTGAATAGACAACAAAGAGAAATCCAGCTGTCCTGTAATTACCACATCTTCTGATCACTAAGGGTCCTCATCCACCCTGTCTACTTGAGGTGTGATTGTAAGTAATGAAACGTTAGTGTCAATGTGTAATTTGAAACCAGACTGAAAGAGCTAGAGTACCTTCTGTAGCTTTGTAGACTCCCTCAGAAGAAGCAACTTTTGTACTGAGAAAGCACTTTTGAAAACTCAACACAAGAGGCTAATGCCTGAGTCTGAACACCCCAAAACTCCACTAGGTAGATAATCAAACTGAATGTGAGTGACAAAGCAAGTCTAACAGAGAGCTGAGATTTGCAGGGAAATCAGTGTCTAACCAGTGCCAAGGTCCCATACGTTTCTATAGCCAGTTCCACTGTATCTGCCATTCATTGTCAAGGTCTACAAAACAGAATCCTGGTCCCATTTTTCTGGGAATGTCTCTGAGATAGCAACGAGTTTGGGGAAAGGTAATTATAAAATACATCCTTACATCCTTAGATCCTTACGTCTATCTCTACCTGATTTTCTACTTTAGCAATTGCTTAAAAATCATAGAATCATAGCATGGGTCCAGTTGGAAGGGACCCCTTGAGATCATCTACTCCAACACCCCTGCCATGGGCAGGGATGCCTATCAACTAGACTTGGTTGCCCAAGGCCTCAGTCAGTCTATCCTTAAGCACCTTCAGTGAGGGGGCATCCACTCTGAGCTACATATTCTGGAGTCCCACCACCCTTTTACTCAAGAATTTCTTCCTAAAATCTAGGCTAAA
>VWYK01078146.1:0-12790 GCA_013399775.1 Semnornis frantzii | reverse complement strand
TCTGTGATTCTGTGATATGGCCATTTATTGGGCACTTTCCCTTCCTTGTCATTTGTAGTTCAGTTCCTAATGTATCAAAGAAACTCTTAATAATTTTTACTTTAATAAGCTCTACTCCGCCTTTGTTATTTAGCCCTCAGATCTGCCTACATGCTATCGCGATCTCATGAAGTCACATCATTTCAACCTTCATGCTTCTTTCTACTTCTTTTAGACATGGTTTGTGCAAATCTTGCATCAGACTGTTCTCTAGATGATCACTGAAAGACTACTAACCTAAGCACGTAACCAACTCCTTACTTTAGAGTTCTCCATGGCCTCTGTTTTAAGTAATATTCTCCTTGTCATAATAGTCTTCTCAAGCCTTGGTTAAATCTGTCAGGTTAGTCCTTCTAACTACAAATTCAAATTAATCTGACATTATTTGTACCAAAAAAATCTGACATGAGATTATATTGGGACAAACTATTATTCCACTGTTCCATTAATTTCTAACTCTTAGTTTTCTGTTCTTCAGCACAAGCCTTTCTTAGACCAGTTGTTTGTCTTTATGCTTTATTTCTAACCATGCCCAGTATAGGTGAAGGTTGAAAGAAATTCATAGCTGCTAGAGGAAGATTTTTCTTTCCTGATCTAACTGATTTATTATGGACTGATTTTCTGAGGCATGGGAATCAACACTCATTTTATTTCCTCCCTAAAATACATTAAGAATGTTCTTATTAGTCGTAAAAGAGACTGATCTATTTTTGACCAATGGTATATTGTGGCATTGTGTTCCCTAAATGACTTGTAATGTGTAATCTACTGGTCTGATGGCATCCACTAGAGAGAGAACCATATTTCACCAGTGAGCAAGAACTGCCTGCAATGCAAGAAATGTCCTCCAAAAGGTTCATATTGAGCTTCCTCTTACATGAATATACTGTACTCAAATACTAATGAGAATTGCAAGTCTGGGAGAAAGATTTATTTAATTTCTGGGCACTTTTCTAACACATGAGCTAGGAATATTTTAACAAAGAGGATGAGTATTTTGGCAGAGACTCTTGTGTGACATCAGCTTCTGAAACACAAACATATATTACCTTCAAAATAATCCAGTATTTTCATTTTATTTCTGAAAGAGTACTGGAGGCAGAGACAATAGTTTTATGGCCCCAGTGAAGTTGTGGAGTGGTGAATTGTGTTACCTTACATAAAGTAAATCCACTAAATACAGAAGTTTCAATGCAACAGTTTGAAAAGAACCCTCTGAAAATTAATAGTATAATAACCATTTTGGATCATTTTAATAGAAATCTCTAATGCATTGTGTGGTTTTCCAAGCAGACATTATTTTTTCTTGATGAAGAAAAAGAATATATAAGGAATGGAGAAAAAAAGTATAAGGAATGGAGTTTTTTTAGAATTTGAGCTAAACGTGGCCCAGATTACCGATATAATTATCTGTGCATGATGTTTCTGTGTGCAATTTATGTAGCTGCCAAAGTGAGAGATTATTTTGGATTGCAGAAATCACACAAGTAGAACAGGATGTTGAAATTTAAAATTAAG
Source organism: Semnornis frantzii (assembly GCA_013399775.1). Classification (NCBI taxonomy): domain Eukaryota; kingdom Metazoa; phylum Chordata; class Aves; order Piciformes; family Ramphastidae; genus Semnornis; species Semnornis frantzii. Next base: position 11,233 of record VWYK01078146.1, on the reverse strand, counting down.
GCTGAATACCACCAAAAGCTTTCAAGGCATAAAGCTTCAGTTACTTTAGAAACTTCACAGGCAAATGTAAAGATAAGAGCTGCTTCTGCCAGTGAGATAAGATTAAATTTTGAAAGCTGTGCTACTCAGTAGATGGGAATAAGTTTACCAGTTTCAACATNTTTAACATATCTTTTATAAAAATGCAGTTTGTGTAAATGGCACAACCTCTTTCTACTGAAATTATGAACATGTCATGCAAACTGTAAAGAAAAACAATTATGTCATTTTCCTGACATGTGAACTTCTTGTTTGAAAAAGCTGGCTAGGATTAAATGCGAAACGCAGCCCCAAAAGAAAAGGCAAAAGAATCATTGCTTAATTCAAAACTAGGCAGAACATAGCGCCAAAAAGTACACAAGAGAAAATACAGAGGAACTCAGATATGGTGATGATAGAAGCCTCTGCAAGAAGATAAAGACGCATTGTACGTGGAGTTCTTTCTAGCTCTGTTTACACTCATACAAACATTGCTATTTTATACCCAAGGCTTCTAATTTTCCTCTGAGGACATGCCTATTAATATCAAATTTTGTCTTCCATGTCATCTGATCAACAGAAACCCATCTCTTTAGCTTCCTTCTGTGGCTCCTATTGGTGTGGCTGTACAAGTGCAGCAGCGGGAAGAGTTTTGGAAATTTTCTGATGCTTTTACTGTGATCTGATCTAATATTATGTTGAACATATAACAAGAAAAGTGTCCATTTGACTCTATCCCCTCACTGCCGATTGAGCAGGAACAGTGGTGGATTTTGGAGGAAAGAGGTAGTTCCTTTCTTTTTATGTGGAAAGCAAAAGCCTCATTCAGGGCTCCCAAACACTAGTGGAAATGTTCTTCCTGTCTTTAACAGGCAATGGATCAGCCCCAACATGATGTTCACTGTTGTAATGAACTCCTTGACAAGACAGGAGACTTCTCCAAAACTTGAGAATGGGCTTGTGTGCCAAGAGAGCACTGAATTTCCAGACTTCAGATTGCTGCTTCAAGTAAAGAATCGCTGTTCTCTTCTGCTGCCTTCCCAGTATAGCATGATGTAGCCACTCAAGTGGAGCTCTTTATAAGAGTTTTCATCTTGCTTCTGTTTGCAAAGGAAAACTATTTATAGGAAGGGGAGAGAGTAGATCAAAGACCTGGGGATTCCATTGCACTTTGCTTTATCATCAAACATGTCTTTCCTATTTGCAGCTAGCTTGCTTAGTTGGTCCCATCCCTACGTTTTACCTGTCTGTTTCTTTGGTACCCTTCACTTGCATGTCTCACTTGCCTGTTGGGAGTCAGGGAAGGTTACTGCAGATTAAGCTCTGTTTTGAAAAATATGAAAATAGTTCATTTCTGCTTACACCAGTTCGGTTCCAAGCATGAGCGAGGTTTGGCCTTTGTTGTCTGCTCCATGAGATATCAAAACCCTTTCACAGCCCTGTCAAGAGTAACAAATCATACTTCTAGCAGCCGGAAACCTGTTTATGATAGGGCTGTCCCCTCTGTCAGTGCTGGAACAGTAGCAAAGGACTCACAGTGACTGTTGGATCCTTACGTTTGGTGAGACATTTCAGCATGGCTGTGTTTTTGTGGAAGAATACCATGAGTAGGGCTGCTTGTAGCCCAGGTTTAATTAAAGGTATAGGCCACTTTCTTTCCCCATGGGGACAGGCAGAATCTACAACCGACCCTTCAGGACCAAGAGGGCATTTTTCCTCAGCTCCTGCTGATAGCTAAGGAACTACAGAAGTGTGCCATTGGGGCAGTTACCTTCTGATCTCTGATTTTCATGACCAGAATCATATGGGATGGCTTTTATCTGTGTCGTAGTTTATTCTGTGAAACAATGATACTGTCAAAGTCTCTTTTGACTTCTCTACAATTAAAAAGTTAGAAGAGCAGATGAGTCAGGAAGAAGAAAAGTTCTTTGTTTAAACAAAAGTAGTTAGCAGCTGGCTAGCAAAATTGCCAAAAGCAACCAGCTGTTTTCAGCTGAACACATCTGTCTGTAAGTTTCACAAGTCAGAGGCTCCTTCTTGGAGAAAGCTTCTGCATTGACTAAAGATGGACTTGAACTAAACCTCTGCATCCACCATCTCCTGCTCTTCTGAAGTGAAGATTCAGATTCAACTCTTCTATTAACTTTGAATGAGCAGGGCTTCCCTACCTCTCTAATGCACACTGTGCCTTGAAGTTCACATCTGGACCCTGCCCGTTAGGCAGCTTTAGGACAGGACGTTGGCCAATGCACCTTTGATTTTGGAGACATAAAGGTCTTGAACAGAGAAGGTTTTTACAAGAGACACCTAAGTTTCTTTTCCTCTGGATGCCTATGGGATATAGGCAGCCGTGGAAAAAAATATCCCAGGTCTTTCTTTGCCTCAGCTTTGCCTGCAGTTCTCCGGTGCAGCTCAATATTGTCCCGCCTGACACCGAAGGCTGGCAGAGGACACCCTCCCGTAACTTCTGCACGGGAAGGGTTTTCTTGTTTAAAAGCACAGTTGCGGATCACGTTGCTCGTAGAACGCTGCCGGGAACGCGGATAGGCGGCGGCAGAGGGGGGTGAAGGACCGGGCCGCCGGGGGTCGGCAGGACAGGACATGGCCGGAGCGGGGCGGCGGGGACCTGCCTGGTTTCCCTGGGCCGCAGCACCTCTCGCTACAAGCTCTTTTTCAGTGCCCGAGTCCCGGGAGCTGTCGCATCTTGCGGCTGCTGCCCTCCCCCCTGCCCCGGTGCCTATGACGGGGCCAAGGGGCAGCCGGACTTAGCTCGACAGCGAGAAGGGGTGGGCATCGACCCACGCGGAGCCCGGGGTCCCGCGGGCAACCCAGAGGAGGCTGCCGGGGCCGGGGTCCGGCCGCTACTCGCCCGCGGTGCCGCTTACCTGGGGCTGGGGCTGTGGCCAGCAGGGCGGCCAGCGCCGTGGCCAAGAGGCGCATGGCCCGCGGGGCGCCGTGTCCCTTCCCTTTCCTCTCTGCCGAGCTGCCTCCCTTCTCTCCTCCCCGGTCTCTCCCCTCCTCCGCGCCTGGTCCTCCCGTCTCCTTTTGCCTTTCATCTCCTCCCCTTTCTCCTCCTTTTTTCTTCAGTTTTCTGTCCCTCCCGACTTCTGTGCTCTTCCCACTGTCCTGCCTCCCTACTCTCCTCTTTTTCTTGCCTTCTTTCCCTTTTTTCCCCACCGAGCTCAGTCCCGTGCGTTAATTAGGGCTGCTTCATTTGCAATATCAATGATCTCTCCCGGCACACTCCCCACTCTGCCCAAAGGACACGGATCTATGCAGGTGGTAGGTGGGCAGCTCCTCTCAGAGCACAGAAAGCCTCTTTGGGAGCCGGTGAGACAAACGAGCAGCTACAGTTTGTTGGGTGGGGAAGGCTCTGTTATAGAATCATAGAATGGTAAGTTTGGTAGGGACCTCAAGGATCATCTAGTTCCAACCCCCTGCCATAGGCACCCTGGAGGTGTTTGCAACTTTACAGGTCCTCATGGCTAACCTCCTTATCCCACTCTAACTGGAATAGGATTTATCGTCTCCAGGCATTTATGGTTAACAGCTGGTTCCCTTTTCATGGGCTGTGTTGGTGGCAGCCTGGGACAAGGAGGTCTAGCAGGCAGGAGTGACTCATCAGCAGGCATGGGGATGGATGCTGGAGGATGTTTGAACACCTGTGTGAGGACACTACACTCAGTGCTCTGGTGTTGAGGAGTTTTGCCCTCTGCTGTGGCAGCACAACTACTGACCTCTGACAGTCACTGTCTCTCAGAAAAAGCCTTCATTAATTGATACAGCAGTTTAAGGTGCATCATTACAAGGTTACTGTGCTCGTTTTGTCAAATATTGCTGTATTTCTAGGCCAGAAAGGACAAGGCAGGCACCTGGCATTCTACTGCCATTCTCCTTTGCACTTCTTAAAAGTGTTTATTATTTGAAAGCCCACAGATCTCCAGAGATGTGCTTAATTCTACCAGTAGGCATGATGGTTTGTACCTGGTTTTAGTATTCGCGTTGCATGAAGCATGGATAATACAAACACACAGGCATTCCTGCTTCCCTGGATAGGGCAATTAGTACAGATTTAGCTACTCCACCCCTCTCTCAGTAATCACTTAGGCAGGATAATACATGTCTGCTTTTAAGCATTACAGAAAATGTAGCCTGTGCTTCATCTGATCCTTATGAGACTGAACACCTTAATATGCAATTAGTTTTCTTCAGGGACAGACGTTTGTGCCTGTACAGCAAACACTTCTCACAAGAGAATGACAGGTCTGGATTATGCACAGAACAGTCAGCAGACCTGAGGAAATGGAGTTGTTTAAAGTTGTATTGCCTGGAGAGCTAATTAAGATTTGTAGATTCGAGTCTACTCCTTTAACATAGCAAAGGGAAATCCTATAAAAGAGAGAAGATAATTCACAAAAACCCTAGACAGATTCACAAGAAAACCTATACCAGCAATTATTTAATTTGATGGCCCTTGTGAAAGCTCCATCTCAGGAAGTCCTTGGACTGCTGATTGAGAAGAAAGCCAGGAATGACTGATTTTACATACTCTTTTCCAAAGCATCTGCTTCTTGCCATTATTTGATAAAAGGTATTAGGATAGATGGACATTTTAGACCTTCTCATATAATTCTGCTAGTCTCAGTACTGCCTGCTACAATGTTTCTCATAAATTCCTTCAATCTGCTAATCTTTCAAGGCGTGTATGAAATACTGATGGTAGAGACATCAGTAAGGACTTCCTAAGCTGTCTGTATCCTACAGAGCTAAAAACATGCAGTATGGGCACTAGCATCAATTATTGTCACTGTTTATCAACCATCCCAGTTATGTTGATGCAACAGTTCCCTTAATTGCATCAAGAACTCTAATGAGCATTGGGATAGAGCTAGATTGATCAGTCATTAAGAAGGCTTCTTAGGATGCCTGTGATAGAAGATAGATAGATAGATAGATAGATAGATAGATAGATAGATAGATAGATAGAAAGATAGATAGATAGATAGATAGATGAGTCAGAGGCATATCTGGATTTCTCCAGTTTCATGTGCCTGACAGTTTACTGCAAACATATCCTTTCTGTTTTGCAGCTTGTGATGTCTGTACCTTTGTCAGTTCCCTTTGTGTTGTGGGCTCCCTCTTTTGTGTAGATTTGGTTCATTTTACCCCCATTAAAGGTTCTTCATTAATACGAGAACATGAAAAGTGCTACTTATTTATTTTACATTTCAGAATGTGCTTCTAAAAGTGGATTAGGCAGAAAGTCTTTTATACTTGTCATTGCATAAAGAAACTCAGGTGATGTTGCTGTTTTTACCAAAGGAGCACTTTTCTTTGTACAGCTGGGAACAGGACCTGCAAACTTCAATGCATGGGTGTCTCTCTTTTACAAACATGCACCACCAGCAGCGTTTGTTATGCAACCAAACACCTAACATACCTAAATAAATCTATGTTTTGGCAATCTCTTGGGGTATACTCATAATCCAGGCAGCACTAGTCAGGCTAGTGAGCAGTGAGGAAAAATAGACTTCTGAACTCCCATCTTCTCAGATGCTGACTTGTTGGATGATTTTAGGCAAGTAGGTTCCAACTTCTGGGCTGCAGCTGGGTGATCTATAACCTTCCTTTGTTCTTGAATTGGAAGGATTTGCTAATGGAACAGGGACAACCCACATGAAAGGTTGCAACTAAGTGGTTTGCATTATTTCACTGTTAAAGTCATTCATCCCATCAACCTAAAGCTATAGCTGCTGAGATGTTTCTGCTTTTGTGAAATGTTTCTTCAAACTCGTTGATGCTTCTTACCTGGAACCATCACAGTTTACCAGTGCACTAAAAATCCCTTAGGCCAAATGAACATGCAGTACAATTCCCTTTTTCACCCACAGCAGAGGCACACATCTCTGTAAGCCAGCAAACTTCCCATAGCTTATCTGTAAGTGTGCTGACGCACACAAGTGGAGCCTCTGACACGCAGGATATGGCTTTCTCAACTTTGGCAGCACCTACATAGCCTCGTTTCCTGCCGGAACGGGTCTGCTCTGTTGAGAAAAGTGCTTGGTCAGCACGCCAGTGCAGCTGACACAGCTCAGACTGCCTGCTCACACAGAGCTTGGAGCCTCTGGCTCCCCAGGGGCAGTGTAATTGAAACCATCAGCCTCAGTCACTCTGGGTGAAACTTGCTGTGCAGATCTTCTTTACCTCTCTGCACAGGCACATCTATAATGAAAGGTCTTGGCTTTCACTGTCCTGTCCTTCCTCCTTGGCTTCTATTCTTAACCTGCCTTCTTCTGCTGAAAGGTCTTACTAGCATCCCCAAATCTCTCCAAACACTCCTGCAGGATTCCTGAAGGCAGAATTGTAGCTTGCCCTTAGAGCAGCATTGCATTGCAGCTGAGAGATAGGGCAGCATCCACTGCAGCTCATACAGGGCTGCCTTTGCTGTTCTCTAGCACTGGAAAAAAGCTCTCTGTAAAGCTGCAACTCTCACTGTGCATAGATGAACAGGAGTGGGTGGATTGCCTGCTTTCATACTTTATAATATTTTTAAGGAGAGTTATACTTGTGCCGAGTGATGTATGGGAGTTTGCTACCCACCCGCAACAATTAACTATCCCTCTAAATTTTTCATTACCTGGGCCGATTAGGGCAGCTACAGCTATTACCCTCCCATGTCTCATCCAGGCAGCATGCAAAGATGCTACCTGCCTGCCAGAACCTTATCACAGAAACATGAGTTATGGCCAGGTCTTCTTCAGAACCCAGCAGCTGGTAGCTTCCATCACCCAGGGAATCCTAATAACAAATGAATGTTTGGTGATTAGAGATGGATAAAATCCAAACTGATTCAGTGTTGCCAAGCATGGAGGGAATTTGGATCTGTATCCAAAGTTTCCCATCCCTTTATTGGGCTAAATTAACTTTGAACTGTAACAGTCCAGAGCTTCTGAACAAAATGGTTTAGGATTAAAAACTCTGCCCTTGTATATTTTCCATGACTGTTCTGTGGACTGACAAGTAGGAAACCTTATTTTGTGGATCCAGCTCTATGCCAATGGGAAAGATGCTGCTGCATAAGAGCTTCCAAAATGTAAGCATCATGCTTTTTAAGTCTCCGAATGTCACGTTTACACTCTACTTGGGGCAAGTTGTTGCTGTTTATGTCTGCCTGATTGGCAAGTTGATAGATAGGGTGATGTTGTCACTGAGGTTTTTGTTCCTGTCAGTGTAAGGGAAACATTCTCTTTCTCTTTTCCTATCAGGGCTGTGAATGGTACTGATGTATCTGGGTGCAGACATGCTTTCTTGGATAGGTAAAATCTTTACTATTGATGCTGTGATGTGTTTTCCCATTTTCACTTTCTTCATGTGAGAGCACAAATGAAAGCACGTTCAGGAAATGTGCTTCTTTTGCTACTTTTATGATCATGTTTGGGACTTTGTAAAGTCAGAGATTTTATTATGTTTTTGGGGTTTTTTTCTCAGCTCTTGCTTTGTTTCATGATTCCAATTTGCAGAGCACTGCTAATCCTAAAAAAAAAAAAAAAAGAGATGTGTGGATGTTTTGCAACAATGTTTAGAGCTTCTGTCATGTGTAGTTCCTGCATCCTTAGGTGTGTGCAAGAGTTGAAACCTTATTAAATCTTACTGTACATGTCATGCAAAAGACGGCCTCAGCTTCATGTAGTGGTACATAGCAGTGTCATCTGAGGGCCATTAAAAGTCCATTGCAGTTTCAGTTCTGTTCTCCGAAGATACTATAAGGTTGCTTTTAGCTGCCCTTATTTCTGGCAGTAGGTGAGCAAATGTCATGCTAAGATGGATTTCAAAGCCTTTTCAGTGCATTAATATGTTCTGGCTATGCATTCTCATTAGGCATCAATCCCAGTTAAAACATTACTGACAGTACTTTGCTCTGAGCTACCCACTGTGAGCCTGCTGATCCCGCTGTACCCAGCTCAGAGGGCATTGAGTCCACGAGCACAGAGTTGGTGAGAGTTACCCTGACAATGCTCCATGCAATATTATGTTTTGGCTTGCTTGCCTCCCCAGATAAGTTTTGGAGGCAGGCTTGGGAAACACAGGCCTCTCTGGAAGACTGGTTTATCTGTGAAATCTCATGAAATTTGCACCCTGTGCTGGCACCATATTTTAAATGTCGTGTACATAACTTGTCTCTGGATCTCCAATCTTAAGAGATGTCCCACTGCTTCTTTGTCAACAGGAGATATAAGAATGACTCTTCTGGGAAAGAACAACGATCCATCTATCTTGGTGCTCTGTTTCTGACTGTGGCTGATAGCAAATAAAGAAGTGTATTATTATGGGCAGGGCAGACACACAGTGCTGTGCTCTCGGGAGTCTTTTCCAGCTTCATATGGTTTGCAGTGCTCGTTGTCTCAGCAAAACTTTGCATCTCTGACGTTCACTGGTAGGACCAAAGCATACTACGTGCTCCTCTGTCACTTTATTTTGACCCAAAGAGCCAGAAATCTGCCAGCCTAGCTCAGCTCCCTGGTCAGGGTGTCTCCATGGCTTCCATGGTAATGGATGGGGCTCTGATAGGAATAAAACTTGGTGGCTACAGAGGGAGAACTTTTTAAAGTGAAGCTCATCATGAAAGAATCACTGAACCCACAGAGAGGTGCTCAAACAGCCACTGTTATCAACTGACACTACATGGTTTATAAAAAGTCACACTACGAAAGCAGCGAAGCAATACCAGAAGGTTCAATTTGCTTGTCTAGCATCTGTCTGGTTAGGTTTGGAGTTTTCAAATGTTTCTTCAACAAGTTTTCCAAATCAGTAAATTTAGCCTGGATGCACCTTAAGAATAAAGTCTTCCACATACATTCCTTGGGCCTGCCTGCTTCTGCTCAGGCCAGAAATATTATGAGAAATTCACCCTTTTCTTCATTGGATATTTCTGATCTGTCCTTACCCAGCCCTATGTATTGAGGAGAAATGTGGAGGTTGTGTCCAAGCAGAGAAATTAATGGTTGTGAAGAGCAGGGTTTGGATGAAGGTGAATTAAAGTGAATATGTAGGTGAGCTATGAACCCAAACTGCTTAGTTATTGCTCCTAACTGGTATTACATATTTTATTCCTATGCATTAGTTATCCTTACCCACAGAGCTTTCTACAGAAAGTCTTTTGGAAAATTGACTCTGAAGCTTGAATTAATTCCATTATCTAACAAGTGGAACCAAATTACTATCTGCACTTCGCAACTTGCCTTTGCAAAGAGCTAAAGTTCACAGTTTGAAATCAACTCCAAACTCAAAAAAACCATACACACCAATTGGAGAGCTCCCAGAGAAAAGCCCAGCGAGGAAATTCACAGCTCTAGAAAACACGGCCTCTGAGGAAAGACTGAAAAGCTAGGATTGCTCAATGAAACCTGGAAAGCATAATAAATCTCCTAGATATCATAAGACTCTTGCAAAGAGAAGGAATAAACAACCATCCATATCCGCTGATAGTGGAGCAAGAAAATATGGATCTAACTTTCAGGAAGGAAAACTAAATATTAGAAAACTAGGTTAGTTAAGGGCTGTAATGTGAAGATGGGGGGGGCCTTCATTATGAGGAATTCAGTGGAACCTGCTGATGAGTGTTCAACACCATGCTCCCAACGCGTCAGTTTTAAAATGACCGGAGCTGAATATCCATGGAGCTTGAAATCCAGACTGTAACAGGAGAGGCTTCCTGTTTCCTATTGCTGCTTCTGGTTTCGGATTTGAGGTGTTGGTCTTTCCCACTGGATTGGCTGTGAGGCTTGGGGTCATTTTATAACTAGCTTCTGCTGTTGCTTCTGCTTTTGCTTTTCTGAAAAATAGCTAAGGTAGTTGTACCTTGTATTATTTACCTTAAACTCTTCTTACCTCAACCCAGGGTTTTTTTCACGTTATTTTTCCTCCTGGTCTGGGTGAGGGGAGGGCAGGCGGGGAGGCTCACTGGCTAGAGCAGACTGTGTTAAACCAGCATAATAGATGAGACAAATATTTGTCAGAAGTGGTCTACTTACACCTGGTCAGCTTTTCAGAAGGATGTTGAACTAATTAAGATCTGAAGTACTCCTCTAGCCTTGTTTTCTTTGATACTATTTTAAGCTCTCTGTATGTTACCTACTTTAGCAGAAGTACTAAATTCTTGAATGAACCACAGAAAAGACACTTGAGCTCTCCACATCTCAAGGAATAAAAACATTTTGTCTCCAGCCTACTTTGTCCTACTTAGACATAGACAGCATTTTGCCCTCTTATCTCCATTTTCTACCTTGTCCCCCAAGATTTTCCTCTATTTCTGCTTTTCTTAAGTTGTGATGATAAATTCTATGTCTCTGTGTTTTGCGTTTTTCAAAGCATTCCAGGCTGGGAACAAAGTACCCACACATGCACCCACAGTGCAGAGTTTGTTGTCAGAAAAGCAGGGAATCCTTCTCTAACCTCAGGAATGTCCCTGGAAGATGTTCTTGCCTTTTACTTTGTTGTCAGGAATGGTGCCACTATACTTTGACAGCTGCTAACTTTAAAACAGATCTTTAAACTTAAAAACAGAAGCAAAAAACTACTGTTTCTTAAGTAATTCTTTCAGTACAGATATTTCACAGGTATAAGCTAATCAGTAAACTCCAGACAAATTTTATATGCTTATAGAGAGTTGAGTAGTTGTTGAACTTTGACCTCTGAGCTTCAGAAGTTATGGATGAGACAAGTGGTTACGTTTCCTGCTGAGCAGTGAAATAATGAACAAATATCCAGCAGGTCTATGAACTGCTTAAAAAGTTACCTCACTTGTGTTTCTCTTTGAAAGGTCCTTGGCACAGCCTTGACAAAACAAAATATTTGACTTTTATGTCCTTCAAATATTGAGTATTTTAAGATTTTCTTTCATATTGTAGATGAAGACACATAGGATCTGCCTTTAAGTAAAACTGGACTGATACTCTAGCAAGCAAAAGGCATCACAGAATCACAGAAAAGTCCAGGTTGGAAAAGACCCTCAGGATCACCAAGTCCAACCTATAACCCTACTCTACAAGATTCACCTTAAACTGTACCTCTAAGCACCACATCCAAACAACACTTAAACACATCCAGGATGGGTGACTCAACCTCCTCCCTGGGCAGCTCATTCTAGTGCCTGACCACTCAGTGAAAAACTGTTTGCTAATGTCCAGTCTAATCCTATTCAGTCTCAGCTTGAGGC